>JARVLU010000179.1:16076607-16086975 GCA_031762415.1 Simpsonichthys santanae | reverse complement strand
CTTACCATTATCCATCTATCTGTCGCTTGTTCCAGAGTTAGGTGAGGCCCAGACATCTCCCTCCACAGCCACCTCTTCCAGCTCTTCTGGGAGGACTCCAAGGCATTCCCAGTCCAGCTGACAGACGACGTCTCTTCAGCGTATCCTGGGTCTTCTCTGGGGACTATTCCCAGTCAGATATACCTGTAAAACCATAGGGAGGCATCCAGGGGGCTTCCTTACAAGATGCCTAAAGTTGAACCACCTTGCTTTACCATCATAACTAATTTTATTATGAATGTCCCATTTTAGAGTCATAAACATCCTGAACACATTTTTATGTGCTCCCGCTAACCGCCATTTTCTTCTTCTTAAAAAACACTTAAATCTTAGTTTTACCCTTTTTGCCGTCTTTTAAATGCTCTGGACTGTCAGTGTCTAAGAGGTTGCAGTATCTTAAGTATGGAAAAAATAAGTAAATATTATGACTCAATCCTTCTCCCATTGTCACTTCGCCTTCCATATATGCCCACTTCTGGACATATATTGGCTCTGTTAGTCATATTGTAGCAGCTGTGAATTCCACTCTCTCTAAGAACAATGAGGAGCGTTTACTTCAGAGGAGCAATCGAGTCGATGGCTCTGAGATAAGGAAGCGTGCAGGAGCCGCGGGGAGCACACAGACATGCAGCGGCACTATTTACAGACTTGCTTTGTTTTTGTCTTTTGTCCTTCAGGCAGCTGGTGGCATACCAATCATGTGCCTTTGTTCGATCTGTGCCGCTTTGCTATAAAATCACAGTTTATACACCGAACGCCGTATAAGGTGATCTTCTGTGACGGCATGGATACCTGAGGTCTCATTGTTAAATGTTAGAATATATAACCTTAGACCACTGATGAGTTTCTGCCTTTTTTGACATTTTTATATAGTAAATAACAACAATAGATAATATTTATTGATGTGCAGAACACTTTTTTTAATTCTTCCTTTTAATTACGGTATCTTAAGAAATATCTATATGTTTTTAGTATCTCAGAACATTACAACTGAAGGTTATTAATTTGAGCTCATACAGTTTTAAAGCTTGTTAAGGTTGTACTCATTTAACCAGTTATAAAAATGTTAAAGAAATGGTTCAGATATTTTTGAAGAGGAGTGCTGCAGAAAGGTAATAAACAAATATTATCTAACCTGTAGAAGGTAGCTTTCTGAATGACCTCAGTTTGGAGGAATAGTTTAGCTTTAGAGAGATTAACAAGGTAACAGCTGATCTGAGCAGAGCAAGACCAAAATGGATTGCTACCATCTTAAAACACCTCTAACAAAAACAAAAAAAAATAATAAAATAAAATAAAATAAAAAATGGAGTTATAAAAATAGTTCATGAAGAGGTTATGTCATAAACTTTTACATCAAGGTCAACTTTAATTTACTTGTTTTCCGTAAGTGCCCCAGGCTGCACAAGAAGTGCTGCTGCTGCTTGCAAATAACCAAATAAATGTGTACAAATTAATTTATGACAAACTGAAAGTGAGGTTTACAAAATAAAGGAAGCTAAAAGGACACATAGTGAAACATGAAAAATTAAGGATTTAAAGTTGGCACAAGGAGACAAAAAGGAAAAAGCAAAAAGCAAATAAAAAAAATAAAAAACTAATTAAATTAAAGCAAAAAGGATGCGTAAGACATGTAAAAAGGACAAAAATGACATATTAAGGGAAATAAAAGACACAATGATTGCATAAGCAGGCAAAACAATATATAATGGGAGATAAAAAGACTATAAAGATAAAATGAATTCACTAGAAGACAACAGGAAGAAAAACGATTCAACCACAATAACATATTGGAGTGTTTATTTTTAACTTGCAGTAATCCTCTTTTGTTTTGACAACTAGCTCGTTAATCTAGTTCATAATAAACTTTCTCTAAACCAGGATAGTTCAACGAGCTATCTACAGCAGGTAAGATAATATTTACTCATCACTATTCCACAGAATGAACACGTGTAAACACCTCCGACTGCTGCATGGCACCACTGAAAACAATGCACACATGATGGATGGACAGGGTCCACTCTTCTTGCCTGAATTTCAGTTTGTCCCTCATTGTCCAGCTTCCTGCTCGAGCGGTCAGCTGCTTCCTATCTGGCGCCACACCAATGACCAGCCGCCGGCCCCCCATCGCTACAGTAACATCATGAAACAGGGTCAAGGACAACTGATACAAAGTAACTGCAAAGGTTTGGAGCAAAGGGACTTTTTGTTGGTTGTTGCATATTCTGGGTGCTGAATGGGACGAGAAACAAGTGAGACTGTTGATCTTGGCACTGGTCTCTGGTCCGTAAATCAGACTGACCTATTATCTTGTCAACAAATGCAGCAGTTTTATTGTGTGAGAAGAAAAGAATATAAATATTTTTAACCATGAAGTAAGAAAATTTCATTTTTTAAATTTTTAGTTTCTCTAAGAACGCCTCTGTCATGAAAGGAGAACCAGTTCAAAGTGAAATCCTGATGGATTCTGGGAAAAGACAGATGAAATGCAGGGGTGCGAGCTGGAGGGGGCGAGGAGATGAGAGATGAATATAAAGAGGAAAAAGAGATGAAGAGGGAAGAGAAAGCAAGAGATCTGACAGGGGTGACAGCTTTCGTTCATAAAGAGCATTGGTTATGAGTCTGTCTCCACAGAGGACGTGGCCTGGTTTTTTTTTTTTTTCTTAACAATCACAAACACACACATTGACAGAAAAAGCTGACGTGAACACAATAAAATGATCCAGGCGCCTCATGTATGATGCTGTGTATGTCACGTTCCACACACGTCGGGATGTATGAAAACGAGCGTTGTGTGAAAATGTAACTTTTGACCGTCGGGTTTCCTGAACCCAGGGGGCTTAAAAACATGTTTTCTCATGAGTTTGAACATTTACGGTTTAAAGCTGAACCATGAGCTGAACTGCACTTAACCTCAGACAACAAGACATCTAACACCTTGAAAATCATCCAAATAACCTCGATCCAGTATGAACTGGAAAGTTTCCTCTGTTTTTGTCAGGTGTGCAAGTAAACACACACCAGTGATCAGTGGTTTTGTTTTAGTTTATACATACAATTTAGCTCATTTTAGCTTTGATAGTTTTGCACCTTTTAACTTTTCTCTGCAGTTTTGCAAATTTTAGCTTTAAGCTGCAGTTTTACTTATTTTAGCTGGTAGTTAATTGTAACCTTAGCTCTTAGCTAATGTTTTTTTTTTTTTCATTATAGGCTTTAGCTACTGTTTTGTTAATTTCAGGCTTTAGTGACAACTTTGCTGACTTTAGCTTTCAGATACTATTGTGTTTTTGTAGATTTTAGCTAGTGTTTTGTAAATTCTAGCATCTAGCTACAGTTTTACTTATTTTAGCTGGTAGTTAATTGTAACCTAAGCTCTTAGCTAATGTTGTTTTTTTTTTTTTTTTTCATTATAGTCTTTAGCTACTGTTTTGTTAATTTCAGACTTTAGTGACAACTTTGCTGACTTTAGCTTTCAGATACTATTGTTTTTGTAGATTTTAGCTAGTGTTTTGTAAATTCTAGCACCTAGCTAGTTTTACTTATTTTAGCAGGTAGTTAATTGTAACCTTAGCTTTTAGCTAATGGGTTTTTTTATTTTCATTAGAGGCTTTAGCTACTGTTTTGTTAATTTCAGGCTTTAGTGACAACTTTGCTGACTTTAGCTTTTAGATGTGTTTTTGTAGATTTTAGCTAGTGTTTTGTAAATTCTAGCATCTAGCTACAGTTTTACTATTTTAGCTGGTAGTTTATTGTAACCTTAGCTTTGAGTTACAGTTTTTTTCAATTACTGTATATGTTTTAGCTACTGTTTTGCTAATTTCAGGTTTTAGCAACTACTTTGCTGACTTTAGTTTTTAGCTACTATTGTGTTTTTGTAGATTTTAGCTATAGTGTTTTGTAAATTCTAGCATCTAGCTACAGTTTTACAAATTTTAGCTTGTAGTTAATTGTAACCTTAGCTTTGAGTTACTGTTTTTTTCATTATAGGATTTAGCAACCATTTTGTTAATTTCAAGTTTTAGCAACTACTTTGATGACTTTAGCTACTATTATGATTTTGTAGGTTTTAGCTTCTGTTTTAAATTTTTTTGCATCTAGTTACAGTTTTACTAATTTTAATTTTGTAGTTAATTGTAGCCTTAGCTTTTAGCTACTGTTATTTTTCATTATAGGTATAGCTACTTTTTTGTTAATTTCAAGATTTAGCAACTATTTTGCTGACTTTAGCTTTTAGCTATTGTGTTTTTGTAGGTTTTAGCTAGTGTTTTTTTTAATTCTAGCATCTAGCTACAGTTTTACTAATTTTAGCTTGTAGTTAATCATAAACTTATCTTTGAGCTACTGCTTTTTTTTTCATTATAGGTTTTAGCTACTGTTTTGTTAATTTCAGGTTTAAGCAACTACTTTGCTGACTTTAACTTTCATCTATTATGATTTTGTAGGTTTTAGCTTCTGTTTTGTACATTTTAGCATAAAGTTACAGTTTTACTAATTTAATTTGGTAGTTGTAATTGTAACCTTAGCTTTTAGCTAATGCTATTTTTCTTTATAGGCTTTAGCTACTGTTTTGTTAATTTTGTGTTTTAGCAAGTACTTTGCTGACTTTGGCTTTTAGCTACTTGTGTGATTTTGTAGATTTTAGCTTATGTTTTGTCAATTTTAGCATTTAGCTACAGTTTTACTAATTTTAGCTGGTAGTTTATTGTAACCTTAGCTTTTAGCTACTGTTGTTTTCATTATAGGTTTTAGCTACTGTTTTGCTAATTTTAACTTTTTATCACTGCATTTGCTGGTTTTAGTCCAACTACTGTTTTGCTGTCTTTAACGTTTAGCCAGAGTTTTTGCTAATATTAGCTATGATTTCGCTCGTCTTTCTAGTTCTAGTCTTATTGTTTTGTTCATTTTAGCATTTAGCAACAGTTTTACTATGTGAAGTGTTTAGCTACTGTTTTTCTACTTTTATCTACTGCTCTGCTTGTTTTAACCTGAACAACCAAGTTTTAGCTTCTTAAATAAATTTTAGCTGTCATTTAGCACTTAGCATTTCCACTGTAGTTTCACAGAAACTGTCCATTTGTTGAGTTTGATTTCTTCTTTCACTCTGTAGATTAACTGACTTGGATATGAACTTACATGAATTCTTTCCAGGATTAATAATAAATGTCAACTTTGGTTGCCAGTCTCTCAGCAACAGCAGCTGTCTGACCACAGACTTTATGCAGCTGAGCAACATGTTGCACTCACTGCTGAAGTTTTAAATTTTTAACGCCCAGAGGAGTCATTACTGATTCACAAGATACCAGCTGTAACTGTTCCTGGGTCCTTCATGTTCTCTTTTTTAAACACATGACCTGTGTGTAAAGATGGAATCTTTCCCATGACGAACGTAAAAAAAAAGGTAATTAACAACAGCACTGTGCAAAAGATTTAAATCACTCCTAATTCTCCATGTGCTAATTTTCTTGGGATCTTTTAAAGTGATATTTGTCAGAAGTTCTTCAGGCTTTCTGAACTTCTTTCACTGTTTTATTTTTGTCTTTGGCTGCTTTTTCATTCCTCATTTTTTTTTTCCTTTTAATCTTTTGTCCATCCCTTGTTTTTTGCCATGACAGCATATTGTGTAGTGAGTGCCCTAAGCATTTTAGGAATGTGGACAAGTGGCGCATATAGAAGTTGTTTTTCTTTGAGCTGCTCCCTTGGGCTGTTGTTGCCACAGCTAACGAACTCACACGAAAGATTTGACAATTGTTTTACGCTGGATGTCCTTCCTGACACAACCTACCGGTAATTTCAAACCCACAGCCTCAGGATTGCGAGGTTGCATCACTGACCACCGAGCGGCCACAGCTTTTAAGATAACCAAAACTATCTGCAGCAGATGACGTGTCTGTGTGTCATGCCTAAGAAACAGAATCAAATCCACCATAAGAAACAGGACATGAGGGACAAGTTGATCATCATGCATGTCGAGTTTTCAGCTAACAGTTCTTTGAACCACCAAACAAAGCTTTTTATGGCTGAATAATTGATCCTCATCATTAACTGTAAAGAAAACTAGCTAACAATTCAAAAAAGCAATCCAGGGAAACAGTGTGTGTATACTGAGCTACAGACCCTGTGAGAACCACAGTCTCCTTCGTTGTTTTCTTACGCTCCATCAGCCCTGCTGTTAGTTAGTTTTACATACGTTTGTTATCGATGCTCGGGGATCCTTTGGCTCTCACTTCACACCCACTCCCTCCCTCCTCTACACACACATGCTCATACCTTTTCATATTTAAACATAAACACTGACAGATTTATTAAATCTCAACTTTCTCATTTCAGCTTTGGGAAAAAATGAGAAGAGAATAAAATCATTTACACACTTTATTGTTTTCTAACAAACATGGACCATTTTTGGCAAGGTGATTGTTAAACTACAATCAAAACACTACAAACCCACAGGTTTAGTACACTGATCCACTTTTCACTTACTTTTGATCACATAACATGTATATTTTTGGGAGGTTTTACACACATTGAGATGGTTCGTTGTTTTATCAAACGTACTCACGCACAAATAATTTCAGTGAATATTTGGGATTTCAAATCAATGAATGAGTTAGGCCAGTCAAATGGGGCCTCATGACCACAAATGCCACTTTTCTTACTTTTTACAACACATTTAATCTCTTCTAAAACTTTAATGTGAAAAAAAAAAAAAACATTACCGTATTTTCCGGACTATAAGTCGCTGTTTTTTTTTTTGTTTTTTTTGTTTTTTTTTTCACAGTCTGGTCAGTCCTGCAACGTATAGTCCGAAGAGACTTATAAACGTTTTTTTTTTTTTTTTCCTCTATTCATGATAAAATTTTTGATGGACGTGTTAAATGTTCATTCATACTGACATGAATCAAACTGAACATGAACTGCGCCGGTTGCACCTCATTGCCTCATGGAGTCGTGGACAACATACCTCGCTGTGCCCTTCCTGCTCGCTCTGGCAGTGGAGGGACGTGGCACGGCTGCCAACCGGAACGGACTGTTCCTCAGTGTGACGCGACCTCGCCATGCCACCCAGGCAAAATGGAGCTGTTTTCACCATTAAAGTGCATTTATTAAGTTATAGGTAAACTGAGATATGCCTTTGCTATTAGGTTGAACACACAAATAATTGTTTTAGGTGTTAATTTTGTTGAAATTTGAAGAACTGAAACAACAAGTCCTCCCGTGCGCACTCCCGTGGTTGCCAGTCGATTTTTGGCACGACACTGACCCGGGTTTCCCAGGGGTTAGTGGTGACGTATAATAAATGTGACTTATACTCCGAAGTGACTTATATATATATATATTTTATTTTTTTTTTCTTCTTCATGATGTGACCTTCACACAGGAGTGACGTGTAGTGCGGAAATTTTGGTAGTTGGATTTTTATTTGTGTGTGTGTGTAAACCATCTCAAAACCCTAAACCTGACATTTTATGACCCATGGTGGGGTCTTGACTCCAACTTTGGGAACCACATGATTTAGATTAAAAATCTTTAGAGCGCGTTCAAACTCTGATAACTTGATGACAAAGGGAAACATTTTGCTGAATTGTTAAATGAACGGCACACGTTAGGAGTAATCACATTGCTGCATGGCGTTCAGAACAAACTGTTCGTTCCACCAGGATATAATCTTTCTTGGGGTTTTCTCAGGCATAAAATACAAAACACTGCTGACTTCATCTTTCTGTCAAGGTGATGGGAAGTGAATGTTCCTCAGACTGCTGTGATTGTGTAAAATCATCTTGGTCAGGCATGGAAACTGTTGAAAGTTTCTCCTATTCAAATCGTCAATTGACAAAGAAATATTTGTTTGAGATATTGCAATAAGCGACACACCTGGTGGGAGGGAGTCATTATTTCTGTCACATACTTTCTGTCTATCGTTTAAGCGTAAGACAGAAACTAAAAGAATGCAAAGCAACAATTATGAGGCAATAACAAAATACTGAGCAGTTTGCTGTCATTTTGCTCTGATGTAGAAAAGTTTTTTTTAACCTAATAATTGTAAAAACGAAAATGATTGGCCACTTCTAACTTTACTGGTTGTTACTGTTGTTGTCGGAAAAGTTGTAAAATTGAATGCACCCAGTATAGATGGCTCTTTGATTGACCTCATTTTGGACTAACAGAGTTCAGTTCTGGCTGAATCGATGAGCTAAAGGCTAACCCAAGCAAGACCACGACCAAAGTGGATTTATTCCTTCTTTAAGCAGCTTGAGTCTCAAAAGTTTCACAGTGTTTCATGTGGACAAAATTGTACAAGCCTTTATACTACTATCAGTTTTGCATGACATGACCATTCTGGCAGAAATCCAATTATATTTCTGTCACAAGTGTACAGGAACTAGCTATTTGTGCTTGTAAACAACCATAAATTCCTACATAAAATCATGGGCAATTAACTGCAATTTTAAAAAAGTTTATAAAATAGTATTCACATGAACTGCTGTAAAGCTTTTAGGTTGAAGTTCTTTTAAAATGGTGCTTGAAAAAGCCAGTAGCTTATCAATCTTGTCAGAACTACCATATGTTCCAGCATATAAGTCGCTCCAGAGTATAAGTTGCATCTGTCAAAAAAAGCATCACGAACAGGAAAAAACATTTATAAGTCCCTTCAGCGTATAAGTTGTATTTATTATGCATCACCACTGACCCGTCTAATTTATATTGCATTTATTCAATGGTCAAAACAGCTTCATTTCGTCTGTACGGTGCAACGCCATCCATCCATCGTGGCCGGAGCTGCTAGCTCTCCAGCGTTCTCCCACCTGCACCAGCTGAGTGAATCAAGTGCACACGGGAGGACTCACTGTTGCAGTTCTTAGAAATTTAACCAAATTAGCACTTCAAAACAATTATTTGTTTGCTCAGCATTGTAGCAAATGTGTGTCTCAGTTGAACTTTTCCTTAATAAATGCACTTTAATGGTCAAAACAGCTTCATTTTGCCTGGGTAGCGCAGTGCCATACATCCATCCATTGCAGCCGGAGCCGCTGCTCTCCAGCGTTCCTACGCCTGCATCAGCTGAGTGAAGCAACTCAATGTTGCAGTTCTTAGAAATTTAAAGCGTCAGTCAAACATTGTGTTATGAATATGGAAAAAAAACATACGTATAAGTTGCTTTGGCGTATAAGTCGCAGGACAGACAACTCTATGCAAAAACCTGTGACTTATACGCCAGAAAATACGGTAATCTTAATTTTGTTAAACTGAGGTTGTTCAAATAAAAATGTATTCTAACCAACTTCAAAAACTTTGAAGTTATTGCTTTTAGGTTTTAAAACTTTTAATTTGTGAGCGAACATAAGTACAGTACAGTAGTTGAATTATTCCCTTTAGCTACCAGTTCTAACTACATGTTAAATACATTTGTTCTGAAAAGAAAATCCTCCATTTTATTCGTTAGCACAATCGAAAAAAGTCAAAACTGCAGAAAACATATAGTTGTGAACCTTTGGCTTTGTTTCAAATGTTAAAATGAACCAATATTGATGTGAAATTAATATATTCTGATTTGTATTTGTTCTTTTTTTCATCTAATTTCTTTAACATGGAAAACAGTTGTGTCTGCTTCCTGTTTCTTTCTTTTTTTTTTTTTTTTTTTTAACTGTCTTTTGATTTGTGAAGAACTGAAGACAGTTCTACTTTTAGTGAAAAAGGCACACAGCCATGCTACTGAGCAGCTTTTGTTGAGGAGTTCAACAGCCGGAAATACACAAACAGCTCAAACACTGATGTGCACTCACACACTCACAGATTTACATACAAATACCGTACACACTCTTTGTAGACTCCAGAGCTGCTTTGATATGGAAATGCTTCGTCCATGTTTGGGGGAATACTGAGCTGCAGGAGAGAGAATAATATTCTCCTGATGATTTATAAATAAATAAGAAGTTATAGACAAGTCAAACTTCAAACAGAACACTGTGTCTCAACTGACACATTTTGACTTTGTCAAACCTGTGAGATTTATTGTCAAAGCTATGATGAATTATTGATTATAAACTTAGCATCAGTTATCATTTAGGGTATTGCGATACGATGATGTAGCTGGTTTTTTTTTTTTTTTTTACCTGTACAGTATAGTCACATCTACTTTTTTATTTATTTACAAAGTATTTAATTTTGGGAAGAAGAAAAAAACAATAAAACTAACAAATTGAAGCTGGCAAGTAGGAAGGAAAATTCCCAGATAATATGAAAGTGGCTAAGGTAATTCCTCTTTTTAAAAATGGTGATAAATGTGTTTTCAGTAATTATAGACCAATATCCTTGTTACCACAGTTCTCAAAA
>JARVLU010000179.1:16009500-16022783 GCA_031762415.1 Simpsonichthys santanae | reverse complement strand
CTCAGTCTTATAAATAGCACCCTCTCGCAGTGGATCAACCAGTTTGCTGCTGACAGCCGAAACCAGCTGCTCACATGATCAAGGAGGACCATCAGCCTAAGATGCATTACACTTTAATTAGGGATGCACAATATTGGATTTTTGGCCGATATCCGATATGCTGACATGTTAAAACTTATTTTGCTGACAATTGATACCAATTTACCAATTTGTTTTCCTAGACCTACTCACAGAGACTATATAGGTTTCTCTGCTGTGGAATTAAAATACTACATTATTCTACATGGTCTTTGTCACTTTGGCCTATTACTAAATGCAGATGGCAAAAAGGGGACTGAAAATGCTGTAACACTTCAACCTGGATTATGTTTAGTGTCACATTTATTCATGACATTTACTCTTTTTAACACGACAATAGTGCAAATTTGAACATTTTCACAATTCTCAACTCATCCTGTTCACAAGTGACAAGTGAAAAGTGCACAAGAGGTAGTGCATTAATATATATACTTGAGAGTTTCTTGAATTAAAAATTAACTTAAAACAGAAGCTTTTATATCTCTGAGTTTTTTTGATGGAATGGTCGATGTCCGATGTTTAACTTTATCACTAATATTGGCCGATACATTGCCATGCCAATAATATTGTGCATCCTTAATTTTAATGAGTTGTAAAGTCATTATAATGGAGTCTATTCAGGATATTTTGTAAAACAAAAAGTTTTTTGTCAGTAAAAAAATATATATTCACATATTTCCCATTGAGCATGCATCAGGGTATTTTGGAACTTAATTTTCTAAGCAAAAGTGTAGCTTGTTAGTTTCTCTTTTATTCTCATTAAAATTTCCTCAGTTCCTAACCATTTCAGCGCACAATAAAAGTTAAAGAGACACGGTCTGGACGAAGTGAGGCAGATGTTGAAACTACTGTAAAAACTGCTTCATTGTTATTGTTTTTTTCTTTTAGGAGACAAAGAAATCTCAATTTTGAGAACAATATTGTCCAATTTTCACACCAAAGTCTTTCAGTTGAACTTACAGGTGGACAGAAGCATTAAAGTTCATGCTCAATCATCCAGGTACCAAATCCAATAATGCTCAGTCAGGTCATCTGGACAGTTTTTTTTTTTTTTTCATTTTATTTTTTAAATGTATTTTATTTTATTTATTTTTTGTGCACGTGTACCTAAAAGGTTTTGTAAGTATTGTATAGTAATGTAGACATGGTAATAATGTTTAACTATTAAAAAACACACTTTACAGATTTGCTAACATAGTTGGGAATTATGTATAAAGTTATTTTATTACAATGCCGATTTCATAACCTCCAACAGCAGATTGGTTGAACTCATTCGTTTTATTTCAAGCTGTAAATGTGTTTCTAGAATCTGTTATCTGGTCTCTAAGGAAGTCTTTTTTTTTTGTTTGTTTGTTTTAGCAGGAATTCCTTCACTGTATTTATCTCTTTTGTGGGTACGTTCAATGATATTCTACCAAAACTGTGAGCTCAAATTTTGTAGTTTCTCCAAATATTCTTCCCAGTGAGTGTAGCTGGACAGAAAAACTATGACAGGTTAATCTGCACTTGACCCATGTTTGACTGGCATTAAACACAGCTCCTGCGATGAGAGCCTTCCCTGCATTCCTCAGAGCCATTGGATATAAGCCAAATGTTAAACAGTAGTTGTTTAGCACTGTTCACTACTAAAGAGAAAGAGCCCAATACAAAGTAAAAAATAAAATAAAATAAAATTCTGAGATGAGAAAGAAGGGATAGAGACATGTTGTCCCACGCAAAGAGGGATGCCTGCATCTATATAAAACAGGATTCAAGCTAAAATCTTTACTTGACACAGGATTTCTTACAAACATGGCAAATGCTTTATTTCTGTCAAATAGGTTTTTAAGGAAACAACTCTGCCCAGCTATATTTTAGAAGGTCTTTATCGCAGAAGAGACCACAGAATCACCAGTTTTCATCAGCTTGTCACAATCTGTGCAGGCATTGCTGACAAATGTCTTGATAATAAACCAGTCATGGCTGATTAAGCTATCACAATCTTTTACCTCATGAGCTGTAGTGCAAATTACACCTTCATCAAGTACAACAGTCACTGGATCAACCATACGTTTGTCTCATAGCTATTAAAATCTTTATTTTCTTAGTTCATCGACATATCAACAAAGAGAGCTGCTTCTCTTTTCCTCTTTTTGTGTTGAACTCATCAGGCAACACTTTCTACCAGAGTTTATTAATACAGTCTCTTTTTCTGAGATGGACAAGCTGGCAAAAGTGCCAAAACCTTAGAGTAGCTGCTGACAGCTAAAAAAAAATAAAATAAAAAATAAGCACATGCACACAAAGTAGCTTAATGGAATCTGACAGTCACACTGTCGTGTGTGACACAACTTTTTAAATTTTGCAACTGTAAATGTTTTCCTAAAACATTTACTTTAATCTACTGCTAGAACCAGATGTGATAACTGAGACACTTCTGATTTCCTGAAGTGGAATATCTTCATCATGGGCAATTGCACTTACTTACACTTTGTTTAAATGATAGCCATGCTACTGTAGGTGGCCCCTTTTCACATGATGATTCACCTATGATGTAAAAATGTCACCCAGAAATGGATGAGGTTCAAAGAGTTTTGTGAGGACTTCAAAAATGTATTCAAAATTAAAAGAAAATTCAAAAAGTATGTTTCTTATTACCCTACTTTCCACCATACACGTGATGTTGCACTGCCGTATAAGTTTCATCAGTCCAAATATGTCTAATAAAGTGGAATAAAATCATAAATACTTCACTTCATTGTATAAGTCACATCTGTTATGCGTCACTGCTGACACATGTTTGACTACCTGGAAATGTGGGCTGGTGTTGTGCCAAAAATCGATTGGTTGCCAAATGGCAGACGCAGGAGCGTGCAGGGGAACAAGAATTTAACAAGATTAACTTCTAAAAACAATTATTTGTTTGCTCGACATTATATCAAAGTTGTCTCTCAATTGAACTTTTCCTTAATAAATGCACTTTCATGGTCAAATCAGCTGCATTTCACCTGGGCGGCGCGGCGAAATACAGCTGATTTGATGTTTGCTCCTGGAGTTCTGGAGCGAGATGAGGGTGGCTTTCTATAGCAAACCAAGTGTCTCATTAATATCCACTTTTGCTTATTAATGAGACACTTGGCTTGCCATATTGCTCAAGGGCCCTCTAGCAGCTGCAAATGGTAGTGTTCAATATTTTCCATGTCAGAATGAATGAAATCATCAGATCTCAGTCAAAATTGGGTTATATGGGGGATACATATAAAGACATATCTATATATCTATATATATCTATATATATAGATATATAGATATATATACTGTATTTGCAAAAAGATGCAATTTTATGGCAAACATGTGGTACTTGTGATAATGCCTTATAGAATCACAAAGCATTTGAGCATGTGTAAAACTAACAAAATATTGTGCCTCTTTATCATAATTGAGGCTGGTTGTTTAGGTCCATCAGTGAGCATAAGTGAATGTGGTGGCAGTGTCTCCATGTCTGGGTCCTGCATGTATTGACATGCTTGGTTGTCAAACATTTGAAGCAGGACTGACCACGCTGGTCTGGTACCCTACAGCTGTAACTCTGCTCACAATACGGTCATGGAAACAACTAACTTGGTACATTTATCACGTATCCTGACATGGTTTGAGAGACAGAAGAGGATCATATGTGGGAAAAAATCAGCAAATACGAACACAGTGCATACCAAGAGGATAGCATCACAACTGCCATTGAAGGAGGTTTTACAAATTTGTCAAATTCTAGACATATTCTAAAAAAAGGTTGTGAAGAACATAGTGAGGGTCAGCATTTACTATAAAGGGGACTTTTAGATCTGAAAAATATTGGTAAAAATGTAATTGTTATATTATTACTGACAACAACAATTGACAAACCTTCATTTTCATCACTGCTTTTTACTTATGATGCTTATAATGATCTTCACATGCTTTAGTATTATGATCACTTTCATCTGAACTGAGTGCATTAAGAGCAGCGGGGGTCCATCTGATTGATAAATCCACTTTATAGTCAGTTTTTGACTGTGATCTATGGAATTACTTTGCAATACCTATTCTGCAGGAACTGATGATGCAATGACCCAAATATTATTGTTGTGCAGTACCAAACGGTATTCTTAAAAAAACATACATACTCATTGCATATACAGTATGTAACACAGTGAAAAATAAAAAAAAGTAATTAAGAATTCCAAATTTGCACCAAATGCTAATAAGTGTAAATTCAATGTCATGAACTAGAAAGTGCAGTGCCATCCATGCCAGGTTTTTCCTTCCACCGAACATATTTTGTGTTCAGTCTGGCTGAGCATTTGTGGTCATTATCATGCACTGTAGCATGAAATCTGGAGCAAGCAGGTGCCTCCCCGATGGCCTGGCATGATGGGAAAAAAATTCAATGTACTCTGTGTGAAGCACAAAATGTATTTGTGTCATGCAATACATGAATGTCAATTGCTGCATTGCGACAAGCGCAGGAGACAATCATCATGGATCATGATGATGATGATGAAGGGATGGGATAATTTGCAGGAATCAGAAAAGACAACTAACAGGAAAGGACAGGTCAACATAAAAACAAACGACTTCCTAGCCCAACAAACAAGGCAAGCTTGCGGATGTAAATAAAGGGAAAAGTGAGGACGAACCGCACTGGAATCTGATCAAACATGAGCCCTTGATGTATTTTCTCTTTTGTGTTGGCAAAATATGATTAGGAAGATGATCTTTCCAGGAGCACTTTTATCAGACTTCAGCAACAAATCTATCAATGAACACATACAAACAAACCCAAAGTGTCTTTGTTTCATTGAAGAACACACAAAAACATTGACATTCTGAGCTTAATTAAAAGCTTCAGCTCCACTCATAAAGAAACCTTATAGTCAAGAAAGAAAACAACATGGGGAATTTCAATTTTTTTTATTTTTCGTTTTTTTTTTTTTTTTTTGGGATGGGGAGCGTGCATGCCGTTTTGGCTCTTTACTGGGCAGACTGAAGAGATTACAACGCCTAAGCCTCATAGATCAATACACACAAGCAATGGCCAAATTAATTGCTTGTGACAGTTTAAGAAAGACCACAAAGAAAAAAAAATGTGAGAAGAGTATTTAGCCTGGGAAAGAAGACAAACTGACTGTGAGCTCATTGTCATGTCGAACTTAGCGTACGTAAAACAGTTATTGCTAGTCAATGAGCATTTTCTCCCAGAGAGCCTTGTATGCATCCGGTCTGAGACAGGCCTTGAAATATGTGATAAAACAAGGAAAAAATAGAGAGATGCAGAGAAGTGTAAAAGATGGAGGGAGGGATAAAAAAGGAAAAACAAGCGAGTTTGGGGGTTTCCGTCATTATGATGGATAGATCGAGTGAATAGGGGCTCCCAGAAGGAGAAGTATAAAAATAGGAGAGCATGTCTCCCTTGACACTGGCCCTCTCTGCCTATGTATCAAATCCCAATTCTGCTCTTCTTCCTTTCATTCCTTTCTGTGGCACTCCTCTCATTTGTGGCTCTACTGTCCTCTTCCCATTCTTGTTCTACATTGTTTTAAATACATCATCTCCCAGCATTCTTCTTCCTATCTTTCTTGTTCTTTGCCTTGTCCACCTACACAAGGCTCAGACAAAGGTAAAAAAGAAATACACAAATGAATAAAACCTAAAAAATCCACCCAACACTGAATCCCACTTGGTGTCTGCTTTATCACAGTCAGGTTTTAGATTTTTTTATACAGATCCCAGATGACGCACTAATACAATACGCCAACTTTCTTTTTATTAAAAATCTACATTTACACTAAGGGATTGCTTAGAGACCCTTCTGTCTTTTTTATACCTCAACTGCTGTGCCCTGCTTTGTATTCACGCTGCTGAACAGATTCAACACTTTCAAACTAGCGGCCTACAAGGGATACTAATGGAAGACGTTCAGAGCACCACTTATCGTTCTGTGAGTCTCAAATGCTCAACAAACCAAACAGCGTTGAGACCACAGAGGGCACAAGTGGAAACAGTCCTCGGCCCTCCTTCAAGTTTTTGCCTGTGTCTCGCTTCCATTCTCCTCCTGTCCTCCTCGATATCTGTCACTTTCTCACTCATTAACCACACCCCTCTCACCACCCATCCATTCCTCTTCCTCTCTCCAGAGGGGAAAAACAAACAGCTGTCAGGGTCAGGCTTGCAGATGAATTCCTAATGACTTTGAAGGGCAGAGGGGCCGAGCAACTTTCTCTGGAGGAAAGGCTGCTTACAAATACACGCCCATGTGCCTTAATTTGAGCACATAAACAGCACAGAATAAATATAGCCCATTCCTTGACACTGAAGCGCACATGCTCATAGGAGCAGGGCGCAGCAACTTTCAGAATCAATACAGCATCTTTCGACAGACTACTGTCAAGGTTAAGACTGTATGTTCAGCCAATCTGAAAGCAGTTCCACACACTCACTGTGCTGCTGGCACACTGTGTGAGTCTGTGTGTTCAGGTGACTGGTGCTTGCTCACATGTGATGAGACAGATGATGTAAATCTCCATAAACAGAAAGGCATTACCCACAGGTTTGCTCACTTCCTCTCACTCTGACTTACTTCACACAATCCTCCTCCAAACTTCCCAAAGGCAAAGGAAGCCAGTTTCTCCATCGCTTGCCACCCTTGGCTCTATTTGTGTCTCTTGCTGGGCCAAGAAGAGTCAATGAATCATTTTTCATCTTATCAGTCACGTCTTGGCGGTATCTCTCCATCACTGTCTGTTGCCATTCATCCATCGTGAATAAGACAAACTTTTGCATGATTAAATGGACAAAAGAAAAACATTTAATCAAGACATTTACCACAGGCTTGAGTTTGTTTCCTTTGATGCAAACACTATGAAAGTCTCAAGAAACACAGGTAATAGTTTAGGTAATTGTGGGCAGCTGTGGCTGAGTGGTTAGAGCAGTCATCTGCCAATGCAAGAGTTGGGGGTTTGAACCCACCAGAAGTCATATGCTGAAGTGTCCCTGGGCAAGTTATTGAATCTCTATATCCAGGTCCATTGCGTTGTATGTGTGTCCCATCAGTGTATGAATGTGATAAAGCACTGATTATTATTTGTATAGATCTAGTAGAGTGCTGTATGAATGGGTAAATGAGGACACAGATTATAGTGTAAAGTGCATCGAGTATCTTGATCAGACAGAAAGGTGCTGTATAAGTACAGTCCATTTACAAGATGGCCACAGTGTTTTGTGCTCCATCTCTGCACAACTCCAGAAAACTCAAACAGCTGCTCATTGCAGAGGTAAACTTGTCAACTTAAAAAAAAATCTGGTTATGAAACTCTTCTGAAAGCAAGCATGTGACAAATACTACAAATATTTCTAATTATAGTAAATCCAAAATGTCAAACTCCTATTTTTTTAACATGATTTAAAAATAAAAATGAATCTGATAGCCTTAATTTAAAAAAAAGTTTAAATGCCATCAGTGGCTCAAGATCTATTCTCAGTCCTTCCTGTATTATTATTGCAGTGGAACAAACACGTCAAGAGGAAACAGAAAACCAAGTGTTGCCATCTCATTTTATTCTGCAGAACGTGTGCATTTGAGTCTTTTTTTCTGCACATTAAAGGATATGTTGTCTGGGGTGCAGAGACCAGCTGCAGCAGTGTCACTTCTACAGCTGACAGGAAGTGGACGCCGTCCCATTTCTGCGTGATGGACTGAACAGAAATCAGTTTTGTGGACATGCAGGACTGTCACGCTGTAAATCTGGTACATGATAAGAGGTTCTCCTCCACTGATTGGACCAGTTTGACCAAAAGGCAAACTACAAGTTGCTGATGTGAAATTCATTTAACGTCTCCTGAATTCAAACAAACAAAAATACTTTAACCATCAAATAAAAGTCAAGAAAACCAGCCCTTAAAATTTCACCTTTGCTGCTTTACTCCTATTTTCAGTTGGAAGAAGCTTTCAAGCTCTTTTGTCTTTCTCTCCTAAGTAAATTAACTTTTTTTTTTTGTTTCGTTTTGTTTTACAAACAACCGCCTGGTAGAGAGCAGGCGTTGGTTCGTATAATTTCTTTGCAGCGATGCAACTCAAAATGTAAAAAATGCTTCAACAAGCCTTTTTATCATCCAGTCCCAAGAGACGCAATGTTTTCATCTTTTCAGGTTTTGATTCAGTTTTTCATTTGGAGCAACGTGTCCCAGTCTAAACTGGAAGCTGAATGTTGAAATACGGAGAGAGAGGGGTTTAGTTTTGTTCATGAACTAAAATGAAGCAGAGAGCAGGAGTCATCCAGATCCTCTGACAATAATAATTAACTGCAGTTCCTTCAGTGAGAGCACAGATTGTTGTTTTTTTTAGTCTGATGCAGGTTAAACAGAGGCATGTTTGTGAAGTTAGTGTTGGATGAAGCCGCCGCACCGACAGGGGAACTGGATGGAGAGGAAAAAGAAGCTCCAGTTCCAAAGCGGCACCTCGGGGAGAATTTGTTCAGTCCGACGGGCTCTGTGCTGGCAGACACGACCTTCATTCTTTGATCTGAAGTAAAGGTTAACACATTGCAGAACATCAAATTATATTTTAACGAGCGCCTGCAGTAGTTTGTACCAAACCTTGGTTGTGTTTTACCTCTGTGACGACCCCCGCGGCGATGGTGGAGCCGACATATCGCAGCATGAAGCGGCCCAGCTCTTTGAAGTCCTTGTACAGCTCTAAAGACACCGGCCTCTGGGTCTGGATCTCCACGACAGCATTCATGCCTTTACTCAAACACCTCAACAAGAAAAAAGACACAGACGAGGTCAACAACACGCCTACACGAGGTTTATCCCTCTAGACAAGGAGCTGAGACTTTTGATGTGAGGAAAAATGAACCATGTCCAACTGTTCTGATGACCCGACTTTATCTTTACTGTACAGTACCCTCGCTACTTCGCAGCTCGACTTTCGTGAACTCGCTCTTTCGCAGTTTTTCAATGTAAGATTGTACACGACACACGACTGTCAACTTTAATATTACTCGCGTGATTGGGATCAAAAGTAAAAAAATATCTTCGGACAGGCGCCGCCATTTTGTAGTTTTCTTTCAATAAGCCTGCACTGCAACGCAGGTCAAAAGAACTACTGTATTTTCTGGCGTATAAGTCGCATCAGTCCAAAAAAAAAAAAAGCATCATGAAGAATAAAAAACATACACAGTATAAGTCGCTTTGGCGTATAAGTCGCATTTATTATGCGTCACCGCTGACCCGTCGCGTTTATTTAATGGTCAAAGCAGCTCCATTTCGCCTGGACGGCGTCATCGTAGCCGGAGCCACTATTTCTCCAGCGTTCCTCTGCTGCTGAGTGAAGCGAGCACGCACGGGAGGACTCGTTGTTGCAGTTATTTCGAAATTTAAAGCGACAGTCAAAAATTGTGTTATGAATATGGGGGGGGGGGGGGGAGGAGTATATCTAAGTTGCAGGACTGACAAATCTGTGCAAAAAAACCTGCAACTTATATGTCGGAAAATACGGACACTACCCAGAAGCCAAGAGGCAAAGTTTAGCAACGCAGTCAGAAGTAACAGTCTATCTATTAAGCTGACAGAACTGGCAGGAAAGGCGTAAATAATCCTGAAGCTCAAATATCCACACGTACATCGACCTGGTGGGTTTCGTCGCTGCAAGGTAGGTGTGCCGAACCGGAACCGAGCCCGACCAGAACAGAGCTGCTGTTCTGCAGAGCTGGTGAGTAAAATTTTACACTACTGTACAATACATTCATTCGACCTTTATTTGTACAGTTTAGTCCCATTGAGCCTCGGGGACTCATTTACAAGAGAGACCTGAAGACCCATACAGTGCCCTGACACGATGTCTGTTGTGACTTGGCGCTGTATAAATAAACTGAGTTGAATTACACGTTGTTAAAATTACATATGTTTAAGCGTTTAGAACATTAAGAACATTGCAAGAGTGTGGGAAGGGTTAATAAAGCCTCAAAATACAGTATATATAAATACTAAAATAAATACAGTGTTTCTACTTTGCGTTTTTTCATCTATCGCAGTGGTGTCTGGAGCGTAACCCCCGCGACAGTCGAGGGAATACTGCATCTGGCTGCATAGATTTATTCAGGGACAAACCACAGCTGAGTAGCTCTTCGTGACTGACGCGTAGATTTATAATCCAAAAGAAGATCTGGTGTTGCTCAAACTCACTTTGGTTTCTTCTTGAGGACTTCACCGCTGCTCTTGTGCAGAACGCTGATCAGTTTCCTGATGGTGGCCGGCTCGCTGACAGTCTGGTAGTGCAGCAACACCTACACAAACACACGCAGTGAAGGCTGCTTTGAAAATGGAAAATGGACTCTACTTATACAGCACCCTTCTATCTTATCAAGATATACAAAGTACTTTACAATCTGTGTCCTCATTTACCCATTCATAGAGCACTCTAGTAATCTGTACAAATAATAATCAGAGCTTTATCACATTCATACACCGATGGGACACACACTGGAGGCAATGAGGGGTTCACTGTCTTTCCCAGGGGCTAAAATATTAAACTAAAATTCACTGACTGAATGACGGTCACTCACCACCTTACATCAGCAACTTAAAGAAAGATCTGCTGGTGCTCAGAGCATGTGCTGGGAATCACTCTCAGCTGCTACCACACCAAGTTTTAGCTTATTATCTGTAAAGAATGATCAGTTGTTCCCTATTTTGTGTTTGCTATTGTTGATTAGCTGTAGCGGCCATCTTGAATTGGGTTGCCCCCTGAGTTAATCCGTAATTACTTTCTGACAGTTTCATTCACACTTGTGCTGTGGATCATGAGATATTTTACTAACAAACACGCAAACAATGCTTGGCTATCTCTCACTGCCATGAAAGGCAGGCGTTAACTAAGAAATATTTGAGTTGTATGTTTGTTCATGCTTTTTATTTTGCTTACGTCAGATACTGAGGAATAAGCGGTGATAATTCTTTGAACACACAAGTTTTAGTAGAACTGAGCACATCTACTCTTATTTATTAACAAATAAAATTACTGCTCATTAGCTGTAGGGAAATATGAAATAAAAATTAAAAAAAGCACTCATGTTGCACCACAACTCTAGAAAAGAAGCTCACAGGAGGTCTCGGTTTGTTCTGTTTGGGCCACTTACTGGAAAGCCTTGCGTGATGGGAACCTCGATGTTGAAGAGGAGGATTCTGGCTCGGAATCGAGTGCAGACCCGAATCGGCTCTTTTGGATGGCAGAACACACAGCCGACACTGGAGGGAAGCAGATAAGATGATTTGCATGGAAAACAGAGAGAAGGAATTTATTCAAAACTGCAGATTTTGCAGCGTTATGAACCACAAACAGAACAGATTATAAGAATAATTCAGAAAACGTTTATTTTAGGACAGCTGCTGTTTTGAACGCCATGTGTCTTGTTTTCATTTGTTTACTTAATCTTGATGATGTCTATGCCAGTGACGGTGAGGCTGACATGATCTCCTGCTGCAGCCCAGTCCAGAGCCTCATCGTGGAGAGTTATTCCTAAAAAGAGACAGTTTGTGTCCAACAGTGGCCACATGGGGGCAGTGTTTATTATATATCTACAGATGCATTAAAAAATAATAATGCAGTGTCATAAATTTGCACTTATTCCTGCGTTTGTCTAATACTCGTAACTGTTACCTATTTTAAGACCCAAAAAAAAAAAAAAAGTCAATCAGCCGTGATCAAATATGTGCATACCTTTAACAGTGCAAGTTTCATTGGGCGGCATTGCCAGTATTTTGTCTCCAGTCTGAACGTAACCGGCCTCGATCTTCCCAGTCACACAGAAGCCTGAACCCTGGTCTGCAGAGACAGAGACAGAAAAAAAAAAAAAAAAAAAAAAAAAAAAACGCTAATTTGTTTTGTTGCGTTTGTTATGATACAAACAAACATTTACACACGACACGGAGCGGCTCGTTAATACAATTTAATGTTATTGTTTATTGCAATTTAATGTTATTGAGCATGCATCAGGAAATTTAATGTGGCGTTTACCTTTGAACACATCTGAGACGCACAGTCTGAAAGGTTTGTCTACAGACCGCTGAGGGGCTTTGAATGCATCTTAAAGAGAGAAGGAAACAAGGAACAACAGTAAAGAGGAAGTAAACACCAGGTGGCAGGAATGTGTAGTAAACATTGCAAAAGGTCTGACTGCATGAGATACATGTGAGCACTTTAATGATCAAGAGACAATAAAATATGTTAGTAAAGATCTACAGAAACATTAACTCATCAAAGTCAGACAGTGCTTCCTGAAGTGGCACTCAGGTGGTCTGAATTAAACCATCTGTCACAAAAATATTTCAGAAACATGACTGCACCACTGGCACAGCACTGAGCAACTATGGATGAAAAGTAGATGGAGATCAAGTATTCCTCACTCAGATACAAAAAAGATGCAAAGTTCTGCATTCAGCACAAAACTGCAAGAAAAACAAACATCAAGAAATGCTCCTAACCAGATGCTGATTCATGACTTTATAAGTGGTGCCTGTTCCAAAATGCCAGGGTCCACATCGTTGGAATGAGGATTTGTGGTTAATTAACATTCATTCATCTCAAGTCCTGCAGGTGAAAGTCTCTAAAGACAGACGCCTCAGGTACAGACGCTGTTTATCTTATTTCCCTTCATTTTCACACGTCCAATGAATCAATGACAGTACAGCTGAGCTCCCCTGTGACAATAGTTTCCACCTTATAACCCTTTCAAAGTAAACTACTGTGGCAGACAGACGCAGGGATTGTCAGTTACAGTATTTTGTTTTTTGAGAGAGGAATGGTGAGTGGCACGTGTCCAAAGAACAAACAAACATGAACGCTGACGGGAAAAGCACTATTAAGAAACAAATCTATATGTTGTCCATTGGCTCCCTGTCAAATTCAGAATTGAATTCAAAATCTTACTTCTAACCTACAAAGCTCTCAACAACTTAGCTCTATCTTATATTTGAGATCTTATTGTTCCATTATATTTTCCTAACAAAGTATGTTGTTCTCAGACTGCAGGTTTACTCGTGGTTCCTAGAGTTTCCAAAATCCGAATGGGAGGAAGATCTTTCAGTTATCAGGCTCCTCTCTTGTGGAACCAACTTCCAGTTTCTGTCTGTGGCTGTCACATTGTCCAGTTTTAAGACTGGGATCAAGACTTTCCTTTTTGATAAATCCT
>JARVLU010000179.1:15995451-16009174 GCA_031762415.1 Simpsonichthys santanae | reverse complement strand
TATATATGTATATGAATGTTTCTGTTCAGTGACTTGAGATGACTTCTGTTGTGACTTGATGCTATATAAATAAACTGGATTGAATTGAATTACCAGTATGTCAATGCCATCAGAATGGTGGACCGCATGTGAGATCTCTGAAGGTGAACCGCATCCTTAAAGGGTAGTCCCGGCGCAAGTTTTAAGTCCCGTCTCTCCACATGAAGGAACAGGACTTTGCCCTTAGTATTAATAAAAACGTCTCAGATATTCTCTTATCTTGCTGCTGTATGTTCACATATTACAAGTTTAGTTGTAATCATTAGTAATTTAATGTTTAAACGTAGGGTCATACAGCACCAGAATTGTGTGCGGGGAAGTAGATGAGACTTAAAGCCCCACATTCCCAGCGCACAGGCTCTGGCAGCTCCCATCAACAGAGTCCTAATGGCTTCAAGTCACAACAAAAGAAGGCGAGATCTATTATTATACTGGTATTATAATGGTGTAAAGGTCACTACCTAACATGCACCTGAGTCACAACAAGACAGCAGTGACAAATACAGCAATTTTAATGATTTTGAAAATCCATAAATCTCTTATAATCATCCCAAACTGTAACGTAAGCTTTACTTTATGCCCAAAGGAGAGTTTATGGCACCTATTCCTGAATGTTCTTTATTAAAATCCACATGACTTTACGGCAAACCTGTTACGAAAGAGGCAGCAAGAACCAAACTGTGGGAGAATCATTGTAAATGGATCTTACTTGAGTCTTAGGGTCAGTTTAAACCACAGTAAAGCTGCTGTGCAGAAATAAAACACTGCACAAAATCTGAGCGCAAACCAACTACACTCCTGTTTGTGTCTACATTTAAAGCTCATTTATTCATCCTAAGGCCAAGTTATTTCAGAACCACATTATTTTCTATTTACTGCATTTGAAAAATAACTACAGCTGCTTGTTCAACTATTTTTAAGCCATTTATAATCATCTGACTTATTTTAGCCTGATTGAAGTTCTTCAACACAGATCTGTTTTTGAATGAGCTGCAGAGTAAAACAACCCTTTTTTTTTTTTTTTTTTTTGGAAGCAAACGCTGTAGGAGGAAACTTCACAAAACATAATAATTTAGCTGGTGCATGCTCTGAGTCCATAAACACACCAACAAGATCAGTTTGAATAAATATTCTTCCTGCATGGTTGGAAAACGCAACAGGCAAACCACAAAACAGTGCATTTATTTTATTAACGTCTAATTGCTGCTAACACGTTTATTTATTGAAAACCCCACCTTTGAGTTTGTTTTACACATGCAGAACCAAGTGATCACTTCTTGTTAAAAGGATCATTCAGAGGGAAACTCGTTTCATGAAAAGCTTTCAAATTTTACAGTCTTACTGGGATTTTAGTTTATACTTTGTAACATCAGCTTGTACAAAAACAACAAAACTCTAACCTGGTGAATAATTTAAAGTTTGGGACTTCATCTGTTGTTTTAGTTCCATCTCAAAAAGCTTGGTTCTGGGTGTTAAAAGGCAATAAAAAAAGTGGTGGATTACCGATCTGCTCCAGCAGGCTGGCTCCGGTGTACCAAGACGTGAGCTCCGGTACTGAACTCCTGTTAATGAGGTTTTCACCTGACAGGCCACTGGTGGGGACGAAGAAAACATCCGACTCCTGGAAAAACACAATGGTTTGGATAAAGCAAACATTTCTGGATAAGTTTCTCTTTTAGTCTGTAATTTTGAACAGAAATAGCCTAATAGTTTGATTTGTGCAGAAAGATTCAAGTGAATCCATTTACCTTGAATCCTGCCTGCTTTAGGAAATGGCCCAGTTTGGAGGTGATTTCTTGGAACCGCTCCTGTTGCCAGTTCACCTGATTTGTAAAACACACACAGAGAAAGAAGTATAAACAAGAAGAAAGTTTCCCCTTCGGCTCAGCTTTGGAATGAAAATGAGATGACAACATGACGGTGATTGTTGAAATTAAAAACACAAAAAGTGTTCCCAAAAATAAAATTAAAAACTGCCTCCTGTCCTGATGGGAACATCTGGAAGGAACAGAACAAATAAATTGAGAATCTTTGAACAGAAAAACAACAAAAGCAGATTTTTTTTTTCATTTTATTATACACAAAAAATAAACCATGTAAATGATTGTAAGCAAACATCTGATCCTTTTTCAAAATGATGCTTACAAGGTAAAACTAAAACCTAAACATTACAGAAATTTTGTCCATTAATAATTTACAGACAAAACATGTATTTTATGTTTCTGTTGAAAAGGAAAAGTACTTGTTTTGAGGCAGAAAAACATTTTATATATATGTATAAACAGTATATATACAGTATATATACAGTATATATACGTATATATATCTATATATATATATATAGATATATATATAGATAGATATAGATATAGTTGTATACAAGCCTGTCACATCTGCTTACACAAGATTTTAACAAGTCATGCAAAATTCCTTCTGTGGAAAACCTGAAAATTCCTTTTTTTAAATACCGTAATTTCTAGACTATCAGCCTCTTCTTTTTTTTTACACACTTTGAACCCTGCAGCTTATACAATGCTGTGGCTAATTTATGGATTTTTTTTTTTAAACGGGCTAACTATCTTTATGTCACCAAAACATTTAGCCATGTCACACCCTGGCGCTCACATAGCTGCCCAATGCACGTCTCTCTTGGGAGGTGGGTCCTCATGACTTAGTGACACTACCTGTATAAATAAAGGTAAAAAAACAAATCTGACCAATTAAATTACCCAACTGTTCTGCTGTATTTTGCTTTTTTAACCAGCCGAGTTACAGGCACAGTAAAAAAAAAAAAAAAAAAATTACTTTATGCATTTGTGTATGTTACTGATACATATTTAATTAAAAGTTTAAAAGAAACTTTCTGTATGAATATCTCATGTTACAACGTGGACACCTGCAGCTTATAGACAAGTGCAGCCTATAGTATATGTACAAAAATATAGATACAGTAGTCCCTCGCTACTTTGCGGTTCATTTATTGCGGACTCGCTCTATCGCAGTTTTTCAAAATAAGATCGGATATGACACACAATTGACTGATTGACGGATGAGCCACAGGATCTGCATGGAATTTTTATTTAAAATAAATTATTTTAGATTATCTAGCATCTGCTGCACCTTTGTACAGCCCAGAGCTGCAGAAAAAGCTTCCTCCTGCACCTTTGTGCTGCCCATGCTGCAGGATAAACTTCATGCTGCAACAGAACAGCTGTTGTCCGTGCAGAGCATAGAAGTGGGCGTGGCCAAGAGCGCTTGCAGGTGGCTGAGAGCAGCGGAGGCAGGGAGCTGAAATCATGACATTCTGTGCTCAGTGTTTAGAATTTTGAAACATTGTTTAGAATATCGCAAGGGTGTGGGAAGGGTTTAAAATGCCTTAATAAATATATATCATATATATCTGTATAAATACTAAAATAAACTACTACTTACTCCTTGTACTGCTATTCCTACTTCAAGTTTTTTCACTTATCACAGGTCTTCAGGGTATGGATCCCCCGCGATAACTGAGGGACTACTGTATTTTTAAATTTAGTGGGTGGGACTTATATTCAGGTGCACACAATAGTCTGGAAATTACGGTACTTCTGATAACAATTTTAAGCCACTTGTTCAGTAGGAAGATGAATTATGAACAAGACTATATGCACTGCTTTCCTATGCATTGCATTGGCAGCCCCCAATTAGAATGAAGTGTTTTCATTTGGTTTGAGTATTCTTTCACACTGCTTCTCACAAACTCCTGCTGTGTTCCCCTCTCCTCTCAAAGTCATGCATGTAAAACACGATAAACTCTACAGGAGTTTCTTTTTTTTGTTTTCACACTGTTTTACCATAGGAATCAGATTAAACTGTGGCTGGATGGAAGGTTCACATGTCTCGGTCGTCCAGCATCAGTTCAACAGTCAACAATTCACGATGAATTCTTCTAAAAGGACAACTCTGTTCTCCATACAACTGTGGAGGTGTAGCCTGTTTGTGACCAAAAAGAGAACAATGATGACTTTTGTTTTAAAGAAAAGAGTTGCTTCAAACTTTTAACATGAACTAAATAATTACATTTCAAGTATTGGTCAATAAAAAGTAGTACTACTTTTTTTTTTAATTATACAGCTGTCTAAGTAGCTAAGCAACAGATGATTTTTTTAGAATAAATATTTCTCCCAACAAGTGTATTTGACTTGTATCTTGTCATTTTGACATTTTATTTTATTTTATTACCAAAATTGTTGATAATTTAAACAAATCACTCTGATCTTCACTGAGTAATAACACAGCCTCTCAGCAGGTGTCCATCAGTAGGCGGCGTGGGTGAAGGAAAATCAGAGGCTTTGCTGCTGCAGGAAGTTATGTGGTTTTTTTTTTTTACAAGCCAAACTCTTAAAAGGAAAAGTCACACTAGCACAAATACAGAGGAAATTATGGTTTAACACCAGACTAGTTGCTGATGGATGATATATTTGTCCAGTCGACCAACCCTTCATTATACGGCAATAATGAAATAAAAAAAATCAAAGCACTGGCGGGTCTGACCTGGTCCATCTTGTTGACAGCAACGGCCAGCTGAGTAACGCCCAGCGATCGCACCAGCAGAGCGTGCTCCCTGGTCTGACCGCCGGCCTCGAAGCCGGCCTCAAACTCTCCTCTGCTGGCATCCACCACCAGCACCGCCACGTCCGCCTGCAGGGACGGGAGAATCAGGAGATCAAAGGTGAATTTGTAATCACTTACAAATGTTCCAAACTGACTGTAGAAATGGAGAAATACAGCAATACGAAAAAAGTTTTGTTTTATTCTAAGGTTTAGAATATCAAGAAAAAAATACTGTTTCTTACCAGAACTTTAAACAAAGCAAATAAAAGCTTAGGTGGAAAACACACGCAACACATTATTGGTTTAATGAAAAAATAATCTAAATCTCAGAAGCCACCCTTACTGCCCTTACTGCTTACATCAGAATTTAGAACATTAGCCAAGTGCTCTTCATCAAATGCAGTACATTTACGAATCAGAGCAGCGCTGTAAAGGTTTAAGTTTATTTGTCATATGCAGATCAACCCAAGGTCAACAATGCAATGAAATGCTGAGGACGAGAAGAACTGTCTCGACTCGCCCCAAAAAACCAGCAACAACAACAAATACCAAAGCGTGCAGCAAAACTACAAAAACAAGTTCTGTATTCTGTATTGAACCTTTTTTTGACTTTATCATGTCCTGGACGACTGAGAATCTTCACCAGCATACAAAAACAAGGTGCCCAAAGTGAAAAAGAAATGCATGCACAGCAGCATGGTCCTATTAGCAGAGTAGTTCTGATGACAGTGAGGTTCTTTTAGCAACATGGTTCTGTTAGCAGCGTGGCATTAACAGCATGTGATAATAACGACGCGGCAACAGACGACAACTGCCCTCCAGAAACACGTCTGGCAGACATAGGACATCCAAGGTTTCCCCGTGGAACCAAATTGTTGCGTAGAGTTCGGTCCGTGCAGGCAGATGGAGGACCACGGAGACGGCTGCCATGATAGGCCAGGAACTGAACCACGATGGCAGGATGGCAAGGCAGCGACACACAAAACTCCCAAAAGTTTGTCGCGGTTATAACCGTAACGTGGGTAGGCCTGTCACGATAACAAATTTTGCTGAGCGATTGTATCAGAAATTATTGCGATAAACGATAATACTGTTTGAAATTTGACAATAATTAGCAATCATTGTCAAATTTAAGAAGAAATGTTGGTTAATTTTGTGTTTAGTACCTTTTTTGACCACTGGATGGCAGTATAAGACTGTTTGATCCGAACGACGGATAGTGAGGGAGCAAGCAGCGTGTCTCAAAGAAAAATGGGAGGGAGGCCCCTTGACGTGACATGGGCAGTCTCTCCTTCCTGTTTTTTGGTTCTCAAAATGGCGGACGTTCTGTGTGGTTTGAGCTCTTTAGCATAGCATTTTTCACACAAAGCTTTTATTAGAAAAATCTGCAAACAAGTTCTCAGCTTCTTTTTTCAAAGAAAAACAACGTTTTAGATGAAGGCACAGGTTTCAACTGTGAATTTTGGAGCTACAACAAGACAGAGGTTGTTTCCCCAAGGTTGGCCTATTAGCTTAGCTTGTAGCGTAGCTTCTCACTTTAGCTGCTTTTAACGATCGAAAAACGCGATTTTGGACGATTAAAACATATTTTAAAGAGAAAAGAGAAAGGGAGGGGTCAGTGAAAAGCACCAGAGTTGAGCTTTTTGTCATCCAGTGTCTTCAAACGATAAAGCCGATAAATGAAAATTAGGTTGATAATTTTCATTTATCATGCGATTGTTTGATTTATTGCTTACTGTGACAGGCCTAAGCATGGGTGTGCAGTGTAGGTGCAAAAAAATTTTTTTAAAACAAAACAACTGGAACAAAAAAAAGTGACAAACAGTGCAGCAAAGCAGACATTTTGAAAGTCTGCTGGTCTAGCATCACTGCATGGGTTAAAATAATGCTAAACAATAAGGACATTAGTGATGACCTTAGAGAAGCAACAGTGTCTTCATCTAACTAATGTGGCTTTAATCTTTCTGCAGTGAGAAAAAGCTATGAAACCATTCAAGACAGTTGCTCGTCTTTCTAGGAGGTGATGGAGCTGTGAGGATTTGGGTTTGTTCTGCTGCCAGAGCAGCTCGTAGTCACAGAGTCGACCATGAACTCCTTTATACGTCAAAGTATAACAGAGTCCAAGGTGACGACGTCTGTAAGAGAAAAGGTTTTAGTAAAACTTTCAAAGCAATCATTGGGCTTATCTCTAAAACTTAACTTATAAGTACTTTTGCATTTTACTGGAGTTAACGTGAGACGAAACCATCGTCAGAAGCCCCACAGATCATGACGAAGGGCTTTACCTCAAACAGAAACCCCTTATTCACTACATGAATGAGGTCGTCTGCGATGACAGTCATATTGTAAAAAGAGAAATTACACCAATTTTCTAAAATAGTGACAGTGGAGCACACCCAAAATTAAAAAAACACCTTGTGACGCCCACACCCAAACCACAAACAATGAATTGAAGGGTGAGGCGGGATGTCGGTGTACGGAGCAGAGGGTGGGGCGAACACCATTTTAATCAAAAGGTTTATGTCAAAGAGATCTTTGAGGATCAATTAAAGGGATAGTTCACATCTTTTGAAGAGGGGCTCTGTGGACTGGCCATGAAGAGTTCATTTGAAAACAACAGTTTAACTCTGAGCAAACTGAAGAGCTAATGGCTAGTCATGTACTATATGTTAATTATGTTGAATTACTTTTATATATATATATATATATATACAGTATATAATTCACTGGCTTTAAAGTTTTATGCAATGTTCTCAGTGGGGTTTGCTTGTTTCACCTGTGCAGCGCCTGTTATCATGTTGGGAATGAAGTCTTTGTGCCCCGGTGCGTCCATCAGAGTCACCACTTTGGAGTTCGTCTCAAACTTTGTCATGCCCACGTCCATCGTCACACCTCTAGAGGAAAACACACACAAAAACACGAAGATGTTAAAATGATTAACGCAAATGAAAAAACATGAACGCAAACACATCTAGATACAGTATCTGGTACTTTACAGCTCACCACAAAAAAAAAAAAAAAAAAAGCTTCATTTTTCTTATAAAGTGATTCAGTGAAATGCAATTGTCTAATGTCTGCATGCCTTTAGTGATGAAGTAAACAATTTGTGACATAAAATGAGTTGATTTTATTTTACAAAGACGTGCTAAAATAGCACAAACCCATTTGTTGGTAACCTTAAAAAGACTTTGTATGATAGTCATGTTTCAACTTTTTTTTTTTTGGGCAGCACGATGGTTCAGTAGTTAGCACTGTTGCTTCACAGCAAGAAGATCCAAAGTTCAATCCCCGCTTGGACCTGGGGTCTTTCTGGGTGGAGTTTCCATGTTCTTCTCGTGCTTGCGTGAGTTTTCTCCAGGTCTTTCGGTTTCCTCCCACAGACCAAAAACATGCATGCCATTCAACGTATTTAACAGGAACAAACAGCTCTTGTGTAGTTTAGTGTTGATGTGAGCATCACACTGAACATGGAGCAGAGAAAGTAAAGACGAGAACTGTCTGAGGAGCTCAGAAAAAAACATTATAGATAATCCAAATTAAAGCTAAAGGCTACAAGATTAGCTTCATGCTGCTGTGACCACAGTTGACATTACTAAAAATTATAAGGTTCATAAAACTGTGGCCAACCTCCCAGAACATGGACGCAAAAGGAAATGCAACCCCGGGTTAATCAAACGGACAGTGCAAATGGTAGAAAAAGTCAAGGAAACCATTCAAATCCTATTCAAGCCAAACCCCAAGTTCAATGTAGGCCACTTTCTGATCACACCATCTGATGCATTTTGAATCATAATGGCTTCATGGAAGAAGACCCATGAGGGCTCCATTACTGGCATAAAAACACAAAACAGTCTCACTGGAATTCATCCAAATGCATCACATCAGTTGCGTATTTTACAGTAATTGTGAAAGGGTACCAACAAATTTATCTGCATCTGTATGTAGGTGGAGAATAGTGCCCATACACCTGAAGTACTGATACACCTGATAGACATACTTTGTAGATTAAAGCACAAATCTGTTTTTTTTTCTCCTTCCGGGGCTCTCCAATATTATGAATCTACTTTAGAAGTTAGTAAGAAGTGTCTGCGTGTTCCTACCCAAGACACTTTCTGTTTCTGCAACACTTCACTTCTGTTTCACTCTCATTACAGAGAGAGCAAGCAGGGGCAGTCTTAAGAACAGCGAGCGGCACACTGCCCATGGTAAATGTGACCAGAATCACACGGTTGAGCTTTTAAAACAAAAACACTCCTAACAAACCTTTTTGTTTGAATCTTTTCACACATATATATATATATAGTTAAGTTGACATTTGTAGTGTTGAGGCAACACGACACAACACCATTAACGGTGCAAAAAAATGTGCAGCCTGGCAAAAGATTTTTCTTTTTAATCACAGAAAGACTTATTTGTCTAATTTGATATGTGCGCTTTGTCTTCAAAATGAAGATCATAATACAGAATAACCAACATTTGTTTGAATATGCTCCAAATCAAACAAATGTGTTTATGTCAACATCTTTTTTTTTTTAAACACTTTATATGCACTTGTACCTGTCCCTCTCCTCCCCAGTTTCATCCAGAACCCAGGCGTAGGCGAAGGAGGCTTTCCCCGCCTTTTTTGACTCCTGCTCATATTTGTGCATGGTGCGCTTGTTGACGTTACCCAGCAGATAAAGCAAGTGGCCCATCAGCGTACTCTTACCTGCGTCCACATGACCTACAGAGACAAAGAGAAGGAGTCAAGGAGTTATGAAAGTTGAGGAAAGAGTGGATGGGTTGGTGGTGGAAGAGATAAAAGGTGTGAAAAGATAGCAAAACAAAAAGAGGAAGAATGTCCTAATAATGAGAACAGGTGCAAGAGGAGGGAAGATAAAACACAATGAAGGGGAAACAGACAGGGACAAGAAAACAACAAGAATTGCACAAGGGAGGCAGACAGACAGAAATGGGAACAAGGATTGAGGGTAGCGAGGGGAGGGGGGAACCGTGGTAACAAACAAGGTTTCATACTCTATGGGAAACTAGAATCATCTGTACTTCTGAAACTACCAAGTCACATTTTATGGTCTAACTGCGAATGAGAAAATATGATTGAGCAACTGTGCCAGTGTGATGCGCACCAAACATGGACATAAAAGGTCTATGAATGTAAGGAAGAAGCTAACAATCCATTAACAGCAACACAATAAAAAAGAGCTGCAAACCTTCCCTTTTAGCATCTGCTGTCAGGGGAACAAGTCTTTTGCAGTTTTACAGATTGTGCATGTGACAATAATCAGGGGTTTTCAAAAACCCGACTGTTCAAAATGCAGCCACCTGGTTTGTTGGTCACATGGGCGCAAACGCAGAATTCACGAGTCTGCCATAGAAAAGCCGGACATTTTTACACACTTTTTCTGCAATTTGGAGTCTCAGTTTAGTGAAATACCACCATACAGGTTGGTGAGGCCAAACCCCATTTCAACCTGTCCCCATAACTTAGCTCAACATACACAATTTGTCAGGGAGAAGGGTGTGTCCATCTTTTTTGTGTGTGTCCATCTTTTTTGTTATATAAAACAACGGCAAAGGAACACACTTTTAAATAAAGGGGTACAGGTGTGTTTGGAAAATACAGTATACTTTGCTATCATTGTCATTTATCCCTGAGGCATAAAAATATAATGTAGTCAAGCCTGTTGCAGGCTTATAATACTAACCTGACAGAAAATACATGCAAATCAACATTACGTCTGTTTATCCAAAAAGGTTTAGCAACAACAGTTTACAAGACGACTCTCTAAAGGGGTTTGCCATGTTGTAATTGAATATTTTACCTATTTCTGACTACAAATTGAAACTCGGGGCTTGGTGTATGGGTATGGGATAAAGCATGAAAATGCGATTTAACCTAAATTTCTGTGTGACAAACAGTTTTATTTTGTAACTGCCATTAGATGTGCTGATCCTTAACTAAGTATGGGGTTACCATTAAGTTTTAGTTCATCAGATGTTTTTTTCTAGTACTGTATTTGCATCCTACCTATAACTACCAGGTTTAACAGAGGTTTTCCCCCTTGTCTCTTCTCCAGTTCTGTCTTGATGTTGATCGCCTGCCGGGTTTTCCCAGAAGAGCGCCCCGGTGTGGCACCAGCAGAGGACTCATCCCCATTTGATCCCTTAGACGGGGTCTCAGGACGTCTTGAGGTGGGCTCGGGGACAGCTGTGTTTTCAGGGCTGCCGCCTCGTCGAACAGAAGTGGCGACGAGCCCGTTCTCCCCCGTTCTGCAGAGCGAATTTCAGGTTTTATTGCAACAAAAAGGCAAAGTGTACCCAAGTATTTTAAAAATGTTCCCACCCCACCACAATTTTGCTTAAGAGCATAAGATTTCCATTACTTTTTTTTTTTCTTAGTGTGCTCTGGGTTTTGAATACATAATAATACAGAGTGGATTGAGTTACCTGGGAACGTCAAACCCCATCGTCTGCTTCTTTCCAGAAACGGTCATACGGGCCACTTTGGGTACCACTTCAGAATCCAGTTTATTGTGGGACATGTCTCTGCTTTTAGCTAAGAAAGTAATGAACACAAAAAGCATCAGTGACTCACCATCATTTTCAGCAAACCACTTTCAGAATTACCTTCAATGCATGATTAAAAAAAAATAATTAAAGGCTGCAATTAGTGTGTTGAGACTGCCTTGATACCAATCTTTATCTATTTTTATTTGTTCATTTTCATTTGTCACAGTAAGTGGAGCAACCTCAGAGTAACCACTTGTCAAAGTGTATTCAGGACCACCATTTTTTTTTTTTTTTTTTACTTTGTAGAAGAAAAGACAACTTTTTATGTGTTATAAACTAGATCAATTAGTCAGAAATATGCTCTGAGGTGCTGAAACAAATACAGCTGACAAAAAAAGTTACCAGTCACAGTTGCACACTGGTGTGGAAGGTATACATCTGAGAGTGAGAGCACACATCGCTCTGAACCTCCCATCTATCTGATTGGAAGTCCATATTCTGCAGCAGTGAGACTTCTTGAGGTAAGTGCTTTGTCATCTCGCACCCGCATGGCCACCAGTTCCAGTCATAATCAACCTGTTTCTGATTCATTCAGACTGGGCTGCACAGTCAAGCCTACTGCACACCGTGTGCATGGTCTGTTTGCATCTGTCATCCTGGCGCACAAAGGGTTAATTTCAGAAGTGGCCGTTGCCTCCCGTCTCCACGTAACTAGACCGATGTGACGCAGCATTTCACAGAATGAATCTTGTGAAAAGGTGTCAACTCAGTGAGCTCAGTGGTCAGATGTGAATATGTGCTTTGCTCACAACTGATGGAAAGAATTAAGACTAATGGGGATGGTTGACTGGTTTCATCTTCCAAAACTGGTCTTTAGATGCAATTACTGTTGGGTTGGCACTGATATCCTAACTGATTTTACTGCAAGGTTTCAGTCATGGGACAATCATGTTTTGTTAGTGACTTTTTGCATTTTCAAAATGCATTTTCATCAAGCTTACACTTTGATTAGGCACATAAGACTACAAAAAAAATACCCTGAAGGGAAAATGAGAGAAGATGTGTGATTCAACAGCATATTAATGGACTTTCTCTAACCAAGCACTCTCTGAATGACTTGTCCTGCACAAGAGAAAAAGTCCCTTTCTTTCTGAAACACTAATATGCTGCTGCTCTCTGCACTCTTATGAGGCTTTCCCCCATTTAAAATACAGGCACTGCAGATAACATTTCCAAAAACTGATCATATCAGTACATGGGAATATAAGGAGGGGATGTTCATTTATTTAGTGCCATCATTGCTCATTTAAAACCAATAACAAAAGAAAAGGTTTATCAATGGTTCTTTCACTCTTTCCACCCAAAAAAAAAAAAAAAAAAAAAAGAAACAAGTGATCCTTGCATCTAAAAACTACTAGCTGGCTGCATATTTAAAAAAAATGACAGCTAAATCTATGGTGCACAAGTTTTATAAATGAGCTGCACATGTAGACTAATTAAAAAAGCTTTAAACTTACAGATGTATAATCTCACCTCTGCCATCTGTCCTCCAGTAAGTCAAAACATGAGAAAAGGAAAACTACTCTGTGGGGAATTTTAGTTCTTCCTGCAGCTGGGGGCTTTTTGTTTTGTTCCTGATTCAGAGGTTTCCACAACCTCTGTCCAAAACGACACCATTCTGTTTGGTTACTTCACCAATATGAAGCATCAACTAAAAAAAAGGCCAAAAATATTAGAAGAACATTTAAATTTCAGCTAAATAATCACCAGCCACACATTTCACAAACCTCAGATGAACCTGTCATCTGACCTGTAGATATCAGACAACGCCACCCAATGATGCTTAAACAATGAATGTATTGCTCTGTCTAAGCACACTAATGCTTGTGTAAATAATGAAACAGCAAACTACATTTTTTGTTGTTTTGTGGCTGGCCTCGGGGCAGCCTTAACGGCAGTGTGGCATGAAAACAACCCTTTGGGCCGTTCATGCTTTCAGGCTCAGACCAGGATATCTTTACACTGTTTAGTCTATGAGGTAGATATTTGGCATGCTCCTGCACAGGATTTCACTTGAATAAGAGGACCCTTGCATTGAGTCATTCGTACACTTTGGCCCGAGGGCCCAACTTAAGGCATGAAAACGAGGAGTCCGCCCAGGATATGCAAACATGAAGCATCCCTTCCCCCACTTCCAATATACTCACACACACACACACACACACACACACACACTGTGTGCTGACAGAAGAAAAATGAAATTAATACCAAGACTAACAGGTGTGTGGGATGAAGTCAGTGTTACAGACCATAAAGATGACAAGTTCTGCTCATATAATATGAAGAAGAAATTTAAGTATTTTGCATAAGCTTTTTGGCTGTTCCCTTTTTAGGGGTCGCCAAAGTGAGTCATTCCCTCATCTCACACTGTCCTCACTCCAACTACAGTATCTCCATGTCCTTTCTAACTGCATCCATATATCTTCTCTTTGGCCTTCCTCTTAGTCTTTTTCCTGGCAGCTGCGTTTCTAACATCCTTCTACCAATATACCCACTGTCCCTCCTCTGGACATGTCCAAAC
>JARVLU010000179.1:15797498-15815147 GCA_031762415.1 Simpsonichthys santanae | reverse complement strand
ATATTCACGGACAGCTACAAGATCAGTCAAATATAGTGGGGCAAGACCATTGAGAGCTTTAAACGTGAATAATAAAAATTTTAAATTTAATTCTAAAATCGACTGGAAGCCAGTGGAGAGAAAATAAAACAGGGGTAATGTGCTCACATCTGGAGGCGTTGATTAAAAGTCGAGCTGCAGCATTTTGGATCAACTGAAGGCGTCCACCTAATGGAGGATTGGGAGATTCCTGCATATAGGGAATTGCAGTAGTCAAGCCTTGAAGTGATAAAAGCATGAATGGCCTTTTCCAAATCAGAACGATTTAAAAAAGGCTTAACTTTGGATAGAAGACATAACTGATAACAGGCCTTGACTACAGAGGCTATCAAACTTTAAGTCCTTGTCAAATGTCACCCCCAAGGTTTTAATTGTTGGTCTGAACTTGGATGTCAGAGCACCAAAGTTACAGGGAGCATCATCACTGAAGATGCATTTTGTCTTTCCTTTGTTTAAAAACAAAAAAAATACGGTGAATCTACTGTTTAATGTCAGCAACGCAATCAGCGAAAGGAGTGAGAAGATTACCGTTTTTAGGTTTCATTGGTAAATAAAATTTGTACATCAGCATTGCAGGGAAAATAAAAGTTATGTCTGGCTATCACTGATCCAAGAGGCAGCATGTACAATGAGAAGAAGACCAAGAATAGAACCCTGTGGCACACCACAAGAGAGAACAGCAGTGAAGGAAGATAGATTATCCAACATGACAGAAAGTTCTGTCGGTCAAGTAGGCAGTGAACCACTTTAGTGCTGTACCAGATATTCCAACATAATGTTGAAGACGGGATAGAAGGACAGTGTGGTCCACTGTGTCAACCACAGCTGTTAAGGTCCAGAAACACCAGTGCAACAGGACACGTGGCATCCATGGACATGGAAATGTCATTATGGGCTTTTAACTGTTACGATTGCAGGTGTACCCAGAGGAAAGACCAGAACTGAACAGAAACCAGGACTCTGAGAATAGTTTACAGTGTTTTATTTACAGTAGTGTGGATAAGACATCAATGTGAAGGGGCAGGAACACCTGAGGAGTAGAGGGGGTAATTAAAGAACTGTCGTTGGAAGAATACTTGTTATACTGAATAATCCGTACGGTGAGTAGCAGGAAACAGAGTGAGAATGTTTTGATCCAGAGCTCCAGTAGCAAGAGGTGAAACAACAAGCAGCAGTGGCAAGTGGTGGAAGACAAGCAGCAGCTGTAGAGAGGCAGGAGGAGTCAAGGCTCATGTGGAACTCATGCAGGGCAGGTAAACGGCTAGATCCAAACTCTGAGGAGATGCAGAGAAAAATACACAATATTAGTTTCCACTAATATTAGAGATAAACTGGCAAGAACACAACAACCGTTGGTAGGCAATGTCCCAGTACCTGCAGAGTGGTTCCTGAACTTCTTATACTCATCCTGGGTGTTGTGTTGATTAGTAGCAGCTGCTGTCAATCAGGAGTGTGGAGGAGAGAGGAAGGCATGTTGCAGGGCAGAACAACATTAACAGGGCTGATTCGGTAGAATGACGGGTTCTAAATCCAGACTGAAATGTTGAATAAATACCATGATTTTCTAAAACAGGTTGTAACTGCATAAAAACAACTTTTTCTAAAATTTTAGCTAAAAAAGGCAGATGAGAAATAGGTCTAAAATTTGATAAAACTGATGGGTCCAGGTGAGGTTTTTTAAGAAGGGGCCTAACCACAGCATGTTTAAATGCAGCAGGGACAATTCCTAAATGAAGACAGCAGTTTAAAAATGTTAAAACACAGAAACCCACAGAATTAAAAACCTCTTTCTTGAAAGGAATGGTTGGACCTTTAAAATCTCGGGTTGTGTGGAAATTAATATCGTTCCTGCTGTAGATAGCTTTTTGAACAACCTCAGGTTGGAGAACGACTTTAATTCTGAACTAATGGCTAATTTTAGCAGAGCCACAACCAAAGTGGATTGCTAGTTTACACAAATAGCAGCAGCTAGCTGCAACACTTCCTGGGGCACTGCCAGGAGGAAAGTCTTCGCATTTCTGACAACAATGCAAAGCAAAACTGCATCAGGTCTGTTTTTACCCAGTGATAAGAAAGTCATTGTTGAATTAAAGGATTGAGGTTTAGATCCTCAACAACTGCAGCAATGCTGAAATGACCTTGGGCAAGGCATTGCACCCTGCCACAGTTAGCTAAGAGCTCAGGGGCCAGACATAAGTAGTTATTCTCATTCAGTAAGTTTGTTTTATGGTTTAAAATCTAGTTTTATTTAAAAATGAACAGACTGGTGGGCCGAACTGAGCTCACCCGTGGGCCTGATTTGGCCCCCGGGCCACCAGTTGAATAGCTCTGCTCTACTGCCTCTGATATGCTTCTCACTGTTTGAGTAAGAATGCTGCATATAAAGTGTAAAATATATGATAAACAGCACAGGCTGTGTTTGAAATGGTGAAGGAGGGTAAAGCACGTATATAAACACACAAACACATATACTGTATAATGTATTTATTTTTTCCTCCAGGCGGAGTAAAGACGTGTAACAGAAAAGAGAAGAAGCCCTGACTGCCCTGATCTCCTGCTCTCCTTCTAACAAGTGATGCTCTCGGTCTGAACTGCCTGTCGGCTGAATGAATGAGCAGGCTGCAGCAGTGTGACACATCCCCTCGTCTGTCTAATGTTGCAGCTCCACAGTGGTGGGGATGGCGTTTTCTCCTCCAGCTGTGTGGAGATGCTGTCTGTGTTGCGCTCTGTCTCGCCCCGCCTCTCGTCTCTCTGTAACCCTGTGGTCATGCAGCATATCTGTCGTTTTAGATTCACATTCTGCCCTTTTCTGCTCCTGTCTCTGTCAGGTATTGGAATGATGGATTTCTCCATCCACAAGGGAGAGATGGGGAAGAGGACAGTAAAGTAGAAAAAAAAATGAAAATATAGGGAGATAATGCAAAATGAAGAGGGGGGTGGGTAGACATGTAAGGCTTATAGTTGAAATGCATCATTTTTTTTCTTCTGTTATTGGATAAACACACAACTTTGATAGTACAGACATCAAAGCTTCTCAAATTGGCCATTTTATTTCACGCCCTGCATACATGCAGGATCCATTCCTCCATCTAACACAGTGCTGGTGCAGCCGACTGACAGAGACAGTCTCCTGCCCTTATATTCTCCTCACATTCACCTAGCAGTCCCAATTATTCAAGGCAGCAGGCACCGCCTGCCAGTCCCAGCTGTGAAAAGTGGGTCATGGAATTTAAAGGCGCAAGCGGCCCCCGTTTCTGCTGGCACCGTGCTCCTTACAGCATGTAGCAGTTTGTGTGTGTTTTCCTGCAGAGAAAACCGCATGGCTGTTTGAGAACGAGTGTCAGTGAAGCAGAAGATTGTTGCTGCTGCATTATCTGCTGGAATAAAAGGCGTCCATCTTACCTGTAAACCAATCTTTCCCACCTTTTGTTAAGAAGCCTTCTAGGATTTGTGCTAAATTTTGCTTCTGAATTTGTAAAGCCTCCAGTGGACTTTAATATGATGCATGAGTGAACATTTTCTACCTAGCAACAGGGTACAGTACTCCATATGGGGCTGAGAAAGGCTACTCATGCAGAAACTGAGCATTAATGTCCCCCTCGATGAGATCTTTACAGAAGCAGACAGCATGCGGGGCTGTCCTACTAAACTACTGCCACACTACTCTGCTCCGAGGAGGTGCACACTGCCAGCCATGCAACTCTAATATGGCCCTTATTGTGCACAAACAACGTTGTGAAACAGTTACTGTTAAAAAAATAATAAAAATAAAAGTCTTTTTTATCTTTTGCTGGGGAAAAATGGATATTTACTCCTTTTGTTTGCTTTTCAGAAACGTATTTTAACAGTAAAACAGATAGATAAAGGAACTGAACATGATAAATGTTAAGCTTTGATGCTTACGTTGGAGATGAGCTCGTAAACGCTAAATAAGCTGCCTGCTTGAAGAAACATAAACCATATTTATCATACACAAAATATTGCTTTATTTTGGCACAGTGCAATTTTAAAGTCTGTGAATCTTCCATGTTGTTTGCTGTTTCACCAAACATATGATAAGCATTCTTAGGTTTTCATCGTTCAGGAAAAGATAAAAAATAATACAACTTATTTTGATTTTAAATGGATAATATGGCTTGGAATTAGTAAAACGGTTACAATATTTATAATATGATATGAAACGTTATAATATTACTAGTTGTTAATGGAAATTTGTTTTGGGCTCGTTTTTTGTCGTTTGTTTTTTTAACTATTGTAGCTTCTACTGTATGTGTAGTAGTTAGAGCGGCTGTGGCTGAGAGCGGTCGTCATCCTCATCCATTGTAAGAGTTGGGGGTTCAAATCCATCAGCAGTCATATGCCAAAGTGCCCCATGGGCAAGAAACTGAACCCCTCATTGCCGCCGATGTGTGTCCCATCAGTGAATGAATGTGATAAAGCTCTGATTATTCTCTTTAGAATGACTTGTTTAATTGGCTTTGTAAAGATCTAGTAGAGTGCTGTATGAATGGGTAAATGAGGACACAGATTGTAGAGTAAAACACTTGGAGTGTCTTGATAAGATAGAAAGGTGCTATATAAGTACAGTACAGTCCATTAACCATTTAGTTGTATCATTCTTGTAGTGTTTGATTAGTCAGCTTGGAGAATTCATTACAGTATTTTGAATGAACCCGTTTCATCTTTGAGCAGTGGCAATTTAAAACTCTCAAAACTGCTCAAAGCACCCCTAAGTTTTAACTTAGCAACCCTGAAAAATTAAGAAACCATCATTAGTATTTTGTAAATAAACTCAGTTCTCAAGCCTTAGATTCACCAAAACGTTGAAGAAATTTGGAATAAATATGGAATAAATGATGATATTTAAACGGGCCGGTAAAATCTATGATTTTTTATTTTTTTCCTCGAGTCGGATCCTCGTCGCCACCTGTCTATCAATCCAGCAGGCTCGTCAGCAACTGACACATCAGCGACCTGATTCCTGAAGTGAAACGCCCCTGCAAAGAATGTGGGGTAGGATGCGTGAGAGAAGTGAGGTGCTACATCTGTAGCATCTTAGCTAGCTCGTCTGTATTGTGCGCCGCAATTCAGTTGTTGGCACTTGTTGACAGGATGCATGAGAGAAGGGATTCACACAAGGGGAGCTGTTGGTCAGGCTACATCTTGTTGTGCCATTAACTCTAAAATAGTTATTGAATTAAGTGTTTACTTGTGGAGGTGAACATAAATGTTTAACAACCCATTAAAATACAGTACACTCAAGAAATGGCATCTGCTATGTTAAAAAAATTCTGAGTTATGACCCCCAGACCCCACTCCCCCATTACAAATGCTTCTGTTGCCAATGGCCACCACATTGTTGAAGCCAAGTGCTATTATCAGCAGATGGGGCTATGCACCCCTAAAGGTCAGATTAATTGCCTCTGTCTTTGAGATATCAGTGGGTTTTACTACAAGATTTCACTTTTAAAATAAAAAGTAATTTCTTTAAACATCCATTATTGAGAATAATTTCATCCCCCCCCCCCCATCCCCACCAAAAAAGCCCTGCAAAGAAAATCTTGTGCAGCCTTTTGTCATTAATTTTATTCAGTCAAAAGCAATTTTTTTTTTTTTTTTTTTTTTTTTTTTTACTTTTAATGTTTTAGTATTGTGTGAAGCATTTTGTTATTTATTGTTGAAAAGTGTTAAATTGTGTTTAATTTTACTTACAAAGAATACTTGGCTTTCCCATTTACAGGTGCAACAAATTCAAAACCATGAAACTACCCCCACCATGCTCTACAAATGAAAAAAAAAAAAAAAAAACTTTCTGAAGCCAGAATATTGAGTTTTCTCCTCTTTAATTAAACTCTAAGAAATTAAAAGTTAATTTTACTTAGTCTTCTTATGGCAGCTGATTCCTTTAAACTTTGCTTTTTAAATGCTAATACAAGGGAAAGGCTGATTGATTTTGAATCCAAGAATGTCGCCACTGCCAACTGCCAACATATATGTTAATTGATATGTATTTTGTTATTATAAAATGAATAAATGAAATAAATGAAAAAAATGAAACTGACCATACAAACACAAAAAGCCTGAACTCGGACAGTTTTACTGAAATGGAGCCGCACTTCGCCATGCAAGCAGCTGAGTCATTCAGAACACGTTCTCTGAGTGCTGACACATTACTTGAAGTGTTGCAACATAGCGTGACTTCAGGTTATCGTTTAAAACCAAACCAGTTATAACTCCACCTTTTAAAAGCTTTGGCACAAAATGTGAGCGACGTGCTCTTCTTCAAAGAATGTTAATCCTTTAATTGATTTATACCTCATATTACTGCTCTTAAACTTTAGCTAAAACATTAAATTCTACACAAATCCACTGTGGAACTCACTCAACAAGTTTTCAGCACTTAATCCTATTTGACATGTTTTTTTTTTTTTTTTACCCTTGATGTTCTCACTCGCCTTTATTTTAACTCCATATTAGTGTCACTCACCTGCATCACTTTATAGCTGTGATCCCAAAGATTTACATACTTGTATTGCTCAGCAATTTTTCTTCTTATTTAATAAAATCCCTAGAATATTCTTCTCTTTGTTTTGTTTAGTTCTCCTTATCTTTTAACATCTGATCATATTTTTAGATAATAAAAAGGCTTCACAAACATAAAAGCATTCCTGTTTATTAGCAAAGCATATATAACTTTATATTTGTAATAAAGGATTGCATGAATAGTCTGATTTTCCATTTGTAACAAAATAAAATAAAAATAAACACAATTACAGGCATTACTTTAAACAATGCAGAGTAAGTCTGCGTTTTATTTCCAGCAAAAAAACAAATCACACACTACATTACACTTTAGAAACAAGAATACTCATTTTGGATGTACAGAAACTAAACTTCAGCTCAAAACTCAACTGTTCATATTCCTACGTCTACTAATATTAGCAGTAATAATAAAGTTATAAAAAAGGAAAGTGTTTTGATTCATTAAATAAAAAAACAACCTTTAGGCCAAGAACATTTTCCCCTCAACATGCTATAAAAACCATGCACGTGTAAAGCTTTCTAGTATGAAGACTTTCAAAATAATCTCCACATGCAGAACCATAAATTGTAAAATATCAACCTTTTGTCCCTGAACTGACACTTGACATAAAATCCTATAAATCCTGTTATGTACCATGACATAACAGCGTCCTCTTGAACACAGAACTGGAAAATGTTTCTTTTTAAACCATTTCCAAGTCATATTGTTGATAATTCAGATCGTTTAAATAAGAGTTCTGGGAGAATTTAATAAACAATATCTTACCTGTTGTAGATACTGTGGCGGTTGAACAGCCTTAGATTTTCTACCATCTTAAAAGACCCCCAGTATCCTTCCTTTTGGTCTTAGTCATCCACTGACTAGCTGTTAGCTGATTAATCATGTCAAATTAAACTCCATTCCTTCAAACTGAGGTTTTTAAAGATCCATCTACAACAGGTAAATTGTTATTTGTCCAACCAAACTCCACTTGGAAAGATCTGGACTATTCCTTTAAAATAAAGCCTTCCCAGGCCACTTAGAGAAGAAAAACATACAAAGATGCCATTTCAGACAGACACATCCCCTTCAAACACATTTCTCTGGCATCAGTCAACAGTGAAAACCTTTTTATCGTTACCATCCAAATTCTGGGAAGAACACCAAAACAGCACCATTTTATAATATTCCTGAATTCTCTCCAACGTGACACTCACGTTGTCTCAACAGAAAATGATCTACAAAAGGCGTATGTTAGAGGCAAGTCAAAGAAAGTCATTTTTTGCTTGATTATAAGGTTATTATATACCTTAAGGAACGTTTAATCTCCAGTGTTAGCATGCAAGACGGGTGGAGTAAGCATTGTGTTCTTCAAAACAAAGATCACCCAACTTTTCTCTTTGGCAACTGAGGGTTCATGTCGCATTGTAGGTTCAGGGTTATGTTGCTTGGAAATGAAACTTCATACCAGAGGTGTGATTGTACCAAAGCTTACAGTTTTTTTTTTGTTTTTTTTTTTGTCCATCTTGTTGGTGCATTATGGGAGGCAACTTTTCAGTAGTGTGTGTAAGGTTTTCAGTATAGTATGTGAAAGAGTTACATTTAGGTGTGTATGCAAGCTAATTCTGATTTATGTCTTACATGGCCTCCCATATCCCGTAGTGCACAGAAGGCTATTAAGTTTACTCTTTTTTTTCATACCTAGGACTATGGAGTTATAACATTTATTTATTTGTTTTTTTGCATCTATAAAGGCTTGAAACTTCATAAAATTTGTGCCTACTCAGATATTTTTTGCAATTGTATGAGTCTTTTTCACAAATGACTTGAGATGTAAAACTCCCAGTTTGACGCACTTTCAGATACAAAACCTTCCTGGTTGGAGCATCAGCATTTCAGGTTGTCCTCAGGCTCTGACCTAACCACATTAACGTTTAGGCTGTCAGTAGTTAAGGGTTAGCGCTAAGAAAAAAAACGATCTGAACATATCCTGAAAGTCCTTCAAGGCAGCATCTCCCACTGTCAGAGAAAAGAGTCAGCACAGGCGAACGAAACGTGGAAAAACAGCTAGAATGGTCATCAGACATCCATATAACGTGGTCACTGAAAGGCTGCCAGTCATACAGGTTTCTGCAGCCTCATCCGGAGAACTGCAACACCCATCATGCCTTGCTGTGGGAAACAGTACACCAGAACAGTTTGTAACAACACATTAACAGTATTTCAGCTATAGGTTTGCAAATATGTCCCTTCCCCCCCCACAGAGTTTTTACATCACAACAGAACAGATGTATTAATGTGTTGTGCTTCGAAACAAACCCACAAATCTCCCTCACGTTATAAGTGGCGATGTAGTAAAGAGAAGGAAGTTAAAAAACGAGAGGCAGAGAAACCACATTTCACTTACACGAACAAAAAAATGGCGACAAACAATTTTTAAAAAGACGTAACAGCAGAACAGCCGAATATATATATATATATATAAAAATTAAAAAGCACTGTGTTTTTAGTGCTGCTGCAAATTTTACAACCATGTAACACCACCCTTTTTCTAGGATTTGCCTGTGTTTTAGTTTGTATGGCTGATTTTTATTATGGGTTTGTTTTTAAAACTTTGAACGTTGCTCTGAAATGGGAGAACTAGGTGATAGTATTAGGATTAAAGCACATTCTGGCACATTCCAGGGCTTAACATTGCCTTGTTGCTGTTTTAATGATATCGTGTTTTTGTGTCAGCAGTCATATAATTATTATTATTATTGTACATCCTGTGTGACAGTGAAACCAACAGTCAGTGTGAATTCATGGGTTTCATGATGCATGTTTGGAGAAGGTAGATGGAGCTGAAATGACATTGTATACGATCTGTTGATGATTAAAAACCACTACAAGCCATTCTTGCTCGTGGTGCTGAGTTTTCTCATTCCTTTTATTCTGCAGAGCAACTGGTTGACGAAGTCCTGGAGGAAGAGAAGGAGGTACAAGTTAGAAACTCAGACATGGATTTTAAGGAACTGCTCAAAGATTATTGAGCGCTTGCAGTAAGAAAATCATCCTAATTTACAACCTTCGATTCGTTTCAGTCTGAATTTTTGCAGATTAAAAGATTATTGCCGATTCTCCATGTTTGAATGATTTTGCCGTTACACGCCTGGCAGTGAAGACGTGAACAAGTTGGTTTTTCAATGGCTTGTTACTGAAAGATAACAGGAAATTTGAAGTTTGGGAATGATAAAATAATCCTTAAAAAACTAGGGGTTTTATTTGAAGGAGCAATTTATAACATCTGGAATAGCGAAAGTTAGATTGGAAAATGACAAAAGAAGTTAAAAAACCAAGCAAACCTTTTTATAAAAAAAAAAAAAAAAAAAAAAAAAAGCATTTAGGAAGTAATTGCAGCTTCAATCTACAGTATTATAGATGACAATAATAAAACAGAATGAAAACCTTGTTTCTTTTTGTCTACTTATGTTGAGGTAAGCACAGATTAGCTTTAAGTATAGAACATGTTTTGTGGAGCTGTAAAACTTGAAAACTTAAGGGAGTTGCAACTGTTGGTGACTAGTTTGAATATGCCATTTGCCAAGACTCTTAAAAAAAATAAAATAAATTCTCATAGTTGTCGCAGGCGTTTTCAGTGTGTCCCAATTTAGCTTTCTGTACATTCTTCAGCACTATTGCATAAGACCTGTCCTATGACAGGAAATGGAAAATTTTTAAACCCAGATCTAAAACTCCATATATTTATTTGAAAATAAGTAAATAAAATAAAAATAAAATAAACAACGGTTTTAAAAGCTGTAACCCAGTAGATTAAATTAAACATGGAAGCAGCCACCAAGGTGACTACAATGTGGGGGTATAGGTTGGCAACAAAATAATGTTTTTGGCCTAAGATCGATCAATGCTCAGTGATCCAGGTAAATAATCCAACAATGTTCAATCAGGTCATCTGGACAGTTTCTTTTTTGTTATTGAGATGTTTCATCCTTCATCCAAAGGACTTCATCAGTCCAAGGATCCTCAAACAAACTCAGTCCCAAAAGTAGCACACTCGCATAGTGGACCAACCAGTTTGCTGGTGATAAAATGGTTTCTGGAGTCTGCCCTCTCCCCCGTCAACTCCTCTGAGGCAGCCATAATCAAAGTGGTTCAAAACATCCACGCATAACATCTTACCACCAGCAAACTGGTTGGTCCATGTGAGTGTGCTGCTTGTGGGACTGAGTTTGTTGTGGCTCCTCGGAGAGAAAGTCCTTTGGTTGAAGGGCGAAACATCTCAACAGAAAAAGAAACCGTCCAGAGTCTGACTGACCTTTGTTGGGGCCTAAAATGTAGTTGTTTTTTTTAAGCCTTGGACATGGAAATAAGTTAGAATGTTCAAAAAAACTGGCACCAGAAAAGCAGCTGCACGACTCTCTGGTCATTTGGTTGCAAACATTCAGAGTTCAGCGAGATCGTAACAGAAAAACGGACTGTTTTCTTGGGGTTTGAATCACCAACTAGCCTCCAGCAGTCACAGAGATCCTCCCTGTAGGACTCTAGACATAAAAATGTCTCCATACTGCAGCACTGTGAAATGAGCTTTCTGTGCCATGGATAAATGTGGCACAAAATACGAGTATAACTAACTTAAAAAGGGAGTAAATGACCAACACACTCGGTTTGTGCGATCATTATCTTTTAAAACGCAGCATACAAACTGAATTATGACGGAAAGAAGGGAATTCTGGGATGAGGTTGTTTTAGGACGACTGATAGACTGAGATGGAAACTTCACCGGAATATAAACGACCTCATTATCTGTGGTATGACACTGCTCACGATCTAATTACTGCCCACCTCCCCTTCTTCTGCTCCTCTGATGTACCTACTATCCATCATTCACCCAGCAGTTGTCTTTTCATTTACCCCCCCCCCCCCCAACAACCCTGTGTGTGTAATGGCCTCTCCTCTCACCTCATTGTCTGGTTTATTTCTAACGTCTGCTCTTCGTTTTATGTTTCAGTCACGCTGAACTCTATCAGCTCTGTTTTCACTGCTTGTTTGCACCTCATGATATTCTTCCAGGAGCCAGACTTGAGGGGAGTGTTAGGACCAGGCATCCAGTTTAGATAAATATAGTCAAGGGTGGGGGCAGGCAGAGCATGTGTGTGTCATAAAACTGTTTTTGTACGAGTGTGTGCGTGCATGCAGTTTCAGGTGTGGCATCTAGAGGCAGCTGCAGCTTTGGTTCCCATTAACCTTGTAGTGTTTTATTTTACGTCACACACACACATATGCACAATCAGGTGACAGATGGGGAGATCACACAGGGAAAATTTGCCATGTGGTGAGTTAATGTGACTGATTGGTCATATCTTTAATTATAGCCTGACCTCGTTTAATCTTAAACACTAACCTTTGCCCTCATATGGCACAAATAAATATCGTACGTGAGAAAAGTTATGACGTTAAATGACAAATTGATGGGTGCACATTGGCCATTTTTGATTACAATGGAAAAGAGGATAGTGTTTGTTGAGAGTATTTTCTGGTCCTTTAAAGATAATTGCGTTTATATGATGGACGATGATACCATACCCAAAATAACATACAATTCATACATTTGGTCTTGAACATTTGATCAGATATGATTAATTATACTTTAATTGAACTCACCTCTATGGGTTTGTAGCAGTCTGTTAGTGCTTCCTGTATAAAGAAAGGCAGACCGTTCAGGGATTAGACTCGTTCCATCAAAGTTTTCAAACTTTTACTTTGTAATTTTCATTCACAGCTACATCTACAGGCAAATTTGAAGTACAGTATAGCCTGTATTTATTTATAAGGATGTAAACTACACAGGACTAGTGATGCTAGGTGTTCCCGAGAACGGTTGCTAAATATCACAAACAGGTACTGCTAGTACCGTATTTTTTCAGACTATAAGGCGCGCTTATAATCCTTTAATTTTCTTAAAAATCGAGCCTTATAATCCAGTGCACCTTATGTATTAATTGTGGTTGTGCATTCTGAACTCAAATCGATATAGTGTGAATGAGTTGAATAAAGTTTGACTTATTTGACTGTTTTGTTTCGCTGAATGTGCCTTATAGTCCAAAGCGTATGGTATTTCTTTAAAAGAAAACAGCTGCAAATCAACTATAAAATATCTGGAATTAAAAATAGTCATTAAAAATTGCTGCGTTTGCTTTCAGTAAGTTTGTTCATCCAGAAGTTTGGGTGGTTAGTGAGATAAATGAAGCTTTAACAAGATCTTAGTGATATGTGCAAACATTTAAGATAAGATTGATCTTATACTTAGCAAAAAAAAAAAAAAAAATCTGTTTTTATCCATCATGATAGATTTAAATAAATAAAACAACTAAAACAATAAAATAAAACTAGTATCTCAGATGTTTAGCTGCTGCATGCTGTTCAATGCGCCGTACGTCACTGAACAACACTGTACCTGCAGTTTGCTGATTCTCTCCTCTTCACTGCTGACCTCCAACAACTCATCAATGTCAATCTCCACCTCTGGCATCTCATCTTCCTGAAACACAAACACACTTTGTTAGGAAACTAACGAATTAGTCAAGATTATTTGTTTTGCCTCCTAAAATTCGTCTTTTGTCCCTGATCGTACAGTCTGCTGGTCTTTTCATGTGGGTATGTCGTTGCACCGGGGCTGGGCTGTTTAGTGGTTAGAGGTGTGTCCAAATCAGCACCACTTCAAAAGGTCCCGCTTCAATGCTTTGCTTTATTTCACCACAAGGTTTGTGCCATGGAAACATACAGGGAGGATCAACCACTCCCTCCCAGCTACTGCATGATGTCTCTTCCAAATGGTTTCCTTTTCAGAGGCAGGAAGGCTGGAAAAAAGCAGCCTCTGAGACTTTGCATCACCACTAGACCAGAAATAATTCTCTTCAGTCTGTTTCTTCTGCAAAACATTAACCTGAATGTTTCATCCTGAATGTTCTGTGCAAAACAACAGTGTTGTTATCAGATGTCTCCGGTAAGACCCATTCAACCCACCGTTCATCAGCTTCCAACTTTGAAGTCAGATTTTGGCATAAAATTATGCAAAGCTCCACAAAATAAGATGTTTTGACAAGTCTTGTGGAAATTATAACCAACATCCTGCTCCTTCGACTGTCTTTTTTTCCTTCTCATTGTTCCCATAATTTAGTTAAGTCAAAGTGGCTTTAAACAATTCTTACCCAAACATTCTGTGTTTAAGGCAAACACAGTGTACCCAAAGGCCTGAGAATGAGCTAAAAACAAAAGTTTAGTTACCATATTTTGATCAAATGTGTTCAAAGTTGGAAGAACAATATTAACAATTACTGTATAAAACAGGAACTAAACTTTTGAATTGAAACATCTACATTTGACCAAAGTTCATGCTCATTAATCCAGCTATCAATCCAACAATGTTCAGTCAGGTCATCTGGATGGTTTTTTTTTTTGCTGCTGAGATGTTTTGTTCCTTGATCCGAAGGAAATCTTCAGTCTGAGGAGCCACCAAACCAAACGAGCCACCAAACAGCTCACTCCCAGAGTGGAAAATAAATAAATAAACCAAATTTCATGCTCATTAATCCAGGTATAAATCCACCTGATTTGGATTTATACCTGAATTTATACCTGGATAAATGGATTTATATCTGGATTAATGAGCATGAACTTTGTTGTTTTGAACCACTTTGGCACGGTCTGCTTTAGAGGAGTTGATGGGGGAGAGGGTGGGCCCCCGAGGTCATTTTCCACTCTGGGAGTGAGCTGTTTGTGGGATTCAGTTTGGTTTGGTGGCTCCTCAAACTGAAGAAGTCCTTTGGATGAAGGACGAAACATCTCAGCAACAAAATAAATCGTCCAGATGAAAAATAATTAACTTACAACAGCTATATAGTTTACTCTGAAGGTAAAAGGTAAAATTCATGTGATTTCTTATAAAGTTTATATTTTTTTTATTTAAACATCAAATTTATGCAAAAAGTACTGGAAATTGACATTTATTAGTTTCAAACTTACAGAAAAATAAGCCCACATTACAGTATATCCCAGGGTTATTCAAGTAAATTGCTCAAGGGGGCACAGTTACTGAAAGTCGAGAGTTCAGGGGCCAGAAATGCATCAGTTATTGTCATTAAGTCAGTTTGTTTTACAATTTAAAATCTAGTTTTATTTAAAAATGAGCCCACTGGTGGACCGAACTGAGCTCACCATGGGCCTGATTTGGCCCCCGGACCACCAGTTGAATAGTCCTGTTATATTTTATTTACTGTCTTCCCAAAATCAAAGTGCTACATAATTTTTTTTTAAATAACCTAAGCATGTTTTTTTTTTTTTTTTTTTTTTTTTTTTTTTCAGGTTACTTTTGTCAGCCTTCTTGCCAAACTAACTCTGTCGAGCACTAAAAGTGTAAAAGTCTTCAGACAAATCTGAATGAGTTTAATGGCCTTAGGTTGAATGAAACTTGTCAAACATCCAAACCGGTCTGCCAGGGACAAACTGGTAACCAGTCTGCTGTTTGGAACAGTTAAATGCTGGGATTCTTGTGGACTAATCCACAAGAGTTACTTCCTGGAGGGTTTGAGGGCAAACGGCAGATAAACTATCAATCAATCTCTTAAGTCTGTCTGGGTTTTCAATCACTTTGACTCCTGGGTGTGTGTGTATATGTGTGTGTGTGTCACTTGTCAGCACGCCATCTGTCACCCTCCACACTGTGATCCGTGATGACTGCAAACATGGCCAAGGTGTGAAGCATGACTGCAGGCAAACCTCCAACCACATTCGTTTTCGCTTGTGCCGACGAGTTGTCAATATTCTCCTTAGAGAAACGTGTTGTGTGCATGTACTGCACTTATGTATGTGAAAAAAAAAAAAAATCAAGTACACATTTAAAGCACGCAGGTATTTACTGTCCTGGTGGAGCGGGGATGACTAAAATTGTTTAAATCATTCAGCCTGGAAGCAACAAGCCAAAGTGCACATCTGTGTAAGTTACATATAAAAGGCAGTATGTTATTATAGACACGGGCTTATTGTTGCACATGCTAAAAAGAGGCGTTGATGAAAGACTTGGTGTGTGACTTATGTAAAGAAGACTGAGACTGTGTGGAAAAGAAAAAAACAAGGAGCAAGTGTTTGTTGTGCTGAAGGCAACTTTGTGAAGATTGTGTGTGTGAGAGAGAAGAGCACGAAACAGTGAGGCATGTGTGTGAAGGATGCGCTTGTTTTTCCCTGACAGCACTTTCAGTCTGCTTCGTCCATCATGAGGTGAATCAAAGCTAATTTAAGTGACTCAACACAAGCTCTATTTAAATAGTCTGAAGAAGTGAACCGGTCACTCCACCTGCCTCTGCGTCACACTCCTTTACACTCATGGTGCGTTTAAATGAACTTGAACAACCAGCTTTTTTAATAGCAGCTAAGGAGATGACTGCTTGGCTGCTAAGAAAGATGCTTAAAATAATAGTTGTTCAAAATTAAAACCATGTCTGATTGATGATCTAAAATGGCAGCGGAGAAATGACACAACTTTCTGACAATTCAATGCTGCAACTGAGAAATGAATTTAAAAAATGATGCCCTGGTTTTTCAATTAACTAGATTTTTTTTGTTGTATTCTTATTTATTCTTGATTTATATTTGATTATATGAATTTGATTTCTAGTTGTTTAAATTTAACAGACAAAAACATAAAAACAATTTCCGCTGTCTTCTCCAAACATCCTTATGGTGCTGGAACACATTTAAAAAGATAAGAAAACCATTAATAATTCATTGGGAACCGAATATTTTTTTCAGTTTTGTGTCCTTTAGAAATGGGCAGTATAGCCTCAAATTCATATCACAATATGCCTGAATAATGCAAAGATACCATTCATCACACTTTATATCATGATATGATATATTGGTATATTGATACATCACGCTATATATCAATATAATATAAAACAAACATTTTCTCTCTGGTTGCAGCTTGTTTGCAGCAGTAATTATTGGCACAAACAAATAAGATTACAATGTGAATCAGAGCTTACAACTGCAGTAGCAGAGACATGACACTAGCATTAAAATATACTCTATTGGGCTGGATTAAACTAACTGCCTAACAGGTAAATATTTTATCAGTACTGAAATAGTTTAACCTTGTAGTTAGGCTTCTATAATTTGCTATTACCTAAAAAAATATGACCCCGAATTTTAAATATAAATGTAAACAAAAAGAAGCAACACATGCAAATGTATGGTTTAAATATGAAGTCAGCCAGGGTGGGCATTGAAACCTCAGCCAAGCGATACATAACAACATCAGTAATTTTTAAAACACTCACAAAGCCCTAAAACAGATACAAAAATAAAGGTCGAGCATTCCTTAAAATAATGTTTATTGTTCTCATACTAAGATCATCATGTGAAGAAAATTATCAAGATGTTGCTGTTTTGATCAAAACGTATGAGTGATTTCATGTACATTTATAATATCACAAGCTCTCACACCAGGGGTGATTCTAGAATCTGACCTTTAGGGGTGCTCAGCCCCCAGTGCTGACCATGGCTCTTGACTTGAACAACATGGTGGCCATTGGTGTCAGAAGAATTTGCAGGGGGCAGGGGGTGGTGGGGGAGTCTGGGTGTCCACCCCGTAAAATTTTGAATAATGTAGATGTAAAGTAGATTTTGTTGGATGTAACTGGGACCCTGTGTACACAATTTTGTTTCACCATGTGGGGTGTATGACAAATAAAAACCGTGAATCCTTGAAGGTAATTTCCTGCATTCTGGTGTATTTTAACAGGTTGTTAAACATCTACGTTTACCTACATAAGTAAACACTTGATTCAATAACAATTTTAGAGAGCACGGCACAAGAAGTAGCCTGACCAACAGCTCTCCTTGTGTGAATAGAGCACACACCACTTCTCTCACACATCCTAACTCCCACCCCCACCCCCCAGCTGACAAATGCTGATAACTGTATTGCGGTGCACAATACTAAATACTACAATGCTAGATGCAAAATACTATACTACTATACTGTATATACTATACACAATATTACTTTGTACAATACTATGCTAGACGTG
>JARVLU010000179.1:15770971-15787566 GCA_031762415.1 Simpsonichthys santanae | reverse complement strand
AGGTCAATCATATGTTATGATATAAATAGTATCAAATGAAAATATTCCATTTTAACAGTTCATTTAAGGAAATGAGGTCAATTTGTCCTCCAGTAGTCTAAGCTTAAGGCAACATAACAAACCAAATTATAGGCTTTATCAGAAGGAAAGTCTTAAGCCCAGTCTTAAAACTGGACAAACAACTTAAACATAAATGCCAATTAATCACAAAACAGTTAAATCAACAGGGTCAGTGCATTTGTACACAAAAAACAAAAAACTCCACCCATTTCTGTCCTAAAACTACCCAGCATCCCATCTGTTGTGTTCAAGTTGAACATATAATTTCAATAATTCCCATGGAAGTTTACCAGTAACTCACACTGTTTCTGTAAGAGCTCAATTTTCAGTTTCAAATAAAACACAGTTTGCTGGGGATTCCCGAAGGCGCAAATCCTTGCAGCTATTATTATTTAGTTATTTAATTAACATTTTCTGTATATGAGCCTCTTTTTGTGCTGCAGCACACAACCTGCTCCTACGCAAACACACACACACACAAACCTTTGAACTACTCTGTAATGCAGTATCAGGTTTTCTTATGAAACTGATATAGAGGCTGACCTTTAAGTCGGACCAGCATGGTCAAATCAGCAGCCCCACCTCCACCATTTCTCTGTCTCACACACAAAATGCACTCCCCTGGCTTTCAGCGGAGGCATCTGCAGGCATGGAGAGCGTGAGACTTCCTGTTTATGATCATGTGAGCAAATATTACCAGCAAAGCTGTAAAAACCACCTGCACAACATTCCTGCTAATTGTTGAAAGTGCTGAGGAGCGGGTGTAAGAAAGCCTTGATGCACTGAAACAATGTTGATGGAATCATACACTGGTGTCAGTTTCTGCTTTCCCACCTGCGTTTCGAACAGCGGACACACAATACAGGAAAGCTGAGAGAGTCAGGGGATCATCCTGTGGAAATATTTGAGGTTTCATGCTTGGAAGACCCGAGGCAAGTCCAGATCGTTTGAAACTGGGCTCTGCGGAAAGGTTACAAATAGTTAATATCTGACATGTTGTAGATAGCTCTTTGAACGGCCTCGTTTTAGAAACATGCATCCTTCAAAGAGCTATCTACAACAGGTAAGATATTAATTGTTCATAACCTTTCCACTGATCCTCATTTCAAAATAACTTTCCCTTTTAACAAAAAAAAAAAAAAAAAAAGGAGTTTAAAACAGCTCAATGAAAGATGATCTCAGAGTCTTGCGTCCTGCACTGATTTACTTGCACTCTTCATTTGCATTCACAAATGAAGCCCCAGCTGAAAACCTCCAAGCAGGAAGATAAAAGTAAATTTAGCATAAAGTGTTTCAGCCATTGAAACGTTCAGCTCGTCTGCAGGAAGAAGCTTCAGACAAACCTGACATCTGAGCTCAGCTGGCTTCAAAATGCTAATCCAGTCCACTTTGTCTGTCAGGGCTACATGAAGGAGGACTGGCGAAGAGAAAACAACTGAACAGATTCTGTTTTAGCACCTTTCACTTTAGCAGAGGGGGAGGTAGATGCATGGAGCTGCAGGAAACCATCAAAACTATTTCCACACATGCAGAGTCTGTTAGCTGAGCAGTATATGATGCTGTGCAGCAGAGGGACAAATGACTGAAACAGATGCTGTCATGCTCAGTGTCCCACTGTGATTTCTGCAGGTTTGCATGCTTTGCAAACACGCACAACCCATCCGCTCTGATAATCAGAATTATTAGATGTGCGTTAACCTCATCAGAACCAAGAGTCAGAGGAGGTGATTGGTTTTTGGAGGATAGTCACAGCATCAGCACATCCTTTAACCCACTGCCCTTCTTCAGCCCCCTCCCCCTGCTTCACGGCTATCTGAATAGTGTAACACCCCCACCCCCAATAAAAAGTCCAGTGTGGACGTGACGGCGCGCAGTAATTGGGCAGCGTAACGCGCATACAGATGCATGCAAGAAAAAACCACAAACATTTATTTTAAGGGGCAGGTAATTGGAAGAGAAAAGCCACAAATGCTAATCTCAGCAGTTCCTCTCATAAATCATCTGAAATTACGAATTGGCTTTTTGGTGGTGTTTGATGGAGGAGATGGAGAATTTGCACGCTTAAAAAAAAAGAAGAAAAAAAAAAGACGCGTTTGGTGCGTAAAAACGTGAAACGAGAGCTTCTGTTCCTTCTGCCCTCAACCACAAATGACTTATCACCATCATCATCATCATTATCATTATAATTATTAAGGCACAAAGAGACACCACAGACTGCACCCCCCTGTCGTCCTGCAGGTGCCAAGGACGCATCATCCCCCCCCACACTCACCTCACAGTTATACAGGTACACGAGCTGCTCAATGATCCACTCCTCCAGCTGCAGCCTCTTCCGGAGCTCCTTCCTGTCGTAGCGCACCGTCACTTTGCCCTGCCTCCTGTGGTTCTGGTCCTCCTCGGTGATGGACCCCTCGCAGCCCACTCGCGGAGGTGCGCCCTGGAAGAAGACGCGGCTGCCGTCGGGGGGCAGAGGAGAGGCGGTGGTCTCGGTGCTGGCGGCCGACATGGTGGCAGGGATAAGAGGGGGTTTTTTTTTTTTGGTGGTTTGGTTTCTTGACTAAATAAAAAAGTGTGAATGGAGAGGGGGTGCACTGCGGAGCTGGACTGCAGGCAGGAGGAGAATGTGAGGAGCTTTTAAACAGCTGCTATTTAAAGCAGCAGAGAGGAGGAGGAGGAGCGCGCGCTGCAAGAAACGACGATGGACGGAGATGTTGGAGGACGAAATTCCAACTCTGCTCCTCTGCTGATGGATGATTGGAGGAGGAGCCTGCACACAATCTGCCAATAGTTTATTTAAACTCTTTAAAGTTACTCTGGTGCGGTGAGTTTGATACAAACTGTGATTTCAAAGTGGGGGTTGGTTTATTATTTGCAGCGTGTTATAGCTGATTTCCCTCAATGGGCTTCCATCTGCGCACCAGCACACACTTGGTGTGTTGGGGTGGATTTATTCCTCGCTCCTGCCACCTTGTGCTTGAACACAGCAGACAATGCATTTACTGGACTGTGCAAAAGTCTTGAACTTCCTCATTTTCTTCATTGGCTTCTGAAAAGCCCGACTTTATTGAAATTTTTAAACTGGGTTGGGATCAACAGTTATTTTTTTTAATTCTATGTGATTTCTCCACTCATTTTCTGTTTGTGTGCACTGTAAAAACGAGCTGTTACGGTTAATCCAATATATTTGTTGTAGGCTTGCTAATATTTTTGAGTAAAAGTGCACAAATCTTATCTGTAAGCCCTATTTTAACTGACGATTATACTTTAAAATTCTCAAAACACTTTCATTTAAAACTTTAGCTTTTTTTTTTTTTACTTGTGAATAAAAAGGATGGATTGTTTTTTGCTGAAATTTTTTATCTTTTAGTCAAAAGACATATTCAGTCCGAGGAGCTGCAACAGTCTTATAAACAGCACAGTCTCATAGTGGATGCTGGTGCAGCCGTTCACATGTAAAAGGAGGACCACCAGCCTAACGACTGATTGTAAGTGCTCTGATCAGTGTTGCCAGGTGTAAAATAATTATCGTATTTGTACAACAATTTTGGCCTCTGTACAATGAATAATCCAAAAAAAAAAAGGCCAAAAATACAATAATTTGACCGTTCCATGAATGGGTATGGTGCAGAGGCAGGGCAGCCAGCTCGGGACCGAAAGTCCCAGGTTCAATCCTCGGTCACTGCATACCACATGCTGTCTCTGGGCAGCACACCACATCCCCAAAATGCCCCCTGGCGCTTTTAATAGCTGCCCACTGCACAACCTGGTGGTGGACGGGTTAAATGCAGAGACTAATATCACCATGATGACATTGTGTGACATTAATATCATTATTATTATTATTATCAGTGTCTGGAAACAAATGCACAATTGGCAGGACATTTTCACAAAGATGGCCTCCTTTACTCCTCTCTCAAACCATCGTTCCCCTCTATCCAGGATGTGAACATCTTCATCCCTGAAAGAGTGACGGGTGTTACAGTAACATTATAACAACCTCATGTTCCTTTTGGGGAAAACTGGCCACATTAGAATGTATTATAAAAACACATTTTAATCCTATATTTATCATATCATAAAATAACGCATTCCTCTCAGTAACTTTTACAGTGTTTCTCAGTGGCGTTGGTGCATTTCTCACATGATTTTAAATTTGCACAGCAGTTGCTGTATTTCTCTGAACAATTAGTATAAACTGCTGATAACCTGTGTGACACTCGCTCGAGATGAATAATTCATTCCTCAAAAGCAAGTATTCATGTCAATGAAAGTGTCAGTGTTCTCAAAATGACTGGTCCTGACACTGTTGCTCCTGAACAAGATATTCAAATGGGCTTTATGTTTTCATTATGACAGTTCACTCTGTAAGAGATTCCCAATACAGAAAAAAAGTCAGATCTTTGTGTTGCTACCTGAAAATGTTCAAGACAGCACTATATATGATGTGCACAGCATATCTAAGTTAAACATTAATGTCTTTAGTGCGGTAAATGAGTTCAAGACACATTTTTATGGCATGTGCTCTTTGCAATTCTAATTTGTTCACTGCATTGTTCAAAAGCAAAGTACAAACTTCCTTACAACAAACATAAGACATGCCCTTGAGTTGAGCTGTGCTCAACTGTAAACAACAGTTGGAACTGAATTGGACCATACAACATGCACAGTACTGTAAATCATTCTTGCACATCCGGATGTTCCTGTCTGTCTGGCCACATATTTTCATTGCAGCAAATATCATTCCTGACAATGCAGCAAGGAAAGTGTCTCCTTGAATAGTGAATGCACCCTCTGCTGGACTCTGCTGTGATGTCATCACATGCTGCATCCATGGCCACTAGCAGGGCCATGTGGTCATGTGCCTTCCACCTCCAGGCAGAGAAAAACTGCTGTAGTGGATTAAGGAATGGGATGTAAGGAAGGAGATAATCCACCAGTGTCCTTTCATGTATTGCAATCCACTGTTTGACCAGGCAGGTCTGAGTGGTGAAAGTGCGCATGATCCCATACAACACACTTATTGCAGGTGATTTTCATTTACTGTAGACCGGACCCCTCTCATTTTCAGGAATTATGTCTCTAAAGTGTGTCTTAAAAATCCAGCAGACGTCATGTGTTAGATGGACCAAGACAGTTTTTTGGGTGAGGACGCTGTGTCCTGAGATGACTGCACACTTTGTAATATTGCCTCTTAGTTGGTCTGGGACATCAATGGTTACTCTCTGTCCAGTGCTATTTCTTGCACGCCGTCTACCTTTTGCCAGATTGAAACCCACAGCATCAACCTTTATGAATGTGTGCAGCAGCTCCCTGGCCTCCAGCTCTAGTACGCTTTATTACAGAAGCGAGAGAGAGAGATACTAACAACGTTTCCTGTGTAACAATGCATTTTGGACAACATTTTGAAATGCCATGTAAGTGTACTGCATCTAAAGTAACCAGTTTACAGCATTAGAATATGCACAGAACACAAATCTTTTACTTTTACATTCTGGTGACAGATTTCCTTCACTCTGAAGCTGTTCCTTTCAAATGGCACATTGTACAATAGTTTCTTGGACAGTTCACGTCTCCTGAGTACTCTGATTCAATATTCTCAACGATATTGTCGCCCTCCATAACAAAGCTTTCTCAACCTTAGGGCTTTGCACAAATGGCTTCCTCTTGATGTGGAGTAAAACGGTGCCCTCTTTCACCTCTGCGAGGTTGTCTTGCAGTCCTATGTGATGCAGAGCAAAAATACAGTAATGCACAGTAAATATGAGACGCACTGCTTTAACCCATATTACATAGTGTAGAATAGCAGAGCTTCCCACTTATAAAATGCTGCAGTACACTACCATACTATTAATATGGCAAATCTTTACGCTAACACTACTTTACACTGCAGGACCTGTTCCACGTTATGCAAGGTCAATAAAAGCTTATAAATAGAAATAAATACAAAAGAGAGATAAAAAAGTAAAATTAAAAAGTATGAAAAATAATCATGAAGAATAAGAATATGGAAAATAAAATCATCATTCACTATTAAACATAAAGAGACTAAATAAAAAGCCCTGAATCAAAAATCACAAACATTATTGCACCACCTGCTGGACATAATATACCGTACTTTCCACCTGCAGTGCATGTCACACTGACGTATAAGTCGCATCAGTCCAAATATGTCTAACAAAGTGGGAAAAAACATAAATAAGTTGCTTCTCTGTATAAGTCACATCTATTATGCGTCACCACTGACGCGCCGCGTTTGTTACGTGTCACCATATGTCTCATTAATAGCCACTTTTATCTATTAATGAGACACTTGGCTTGCCATCTAGGGCCCTCTAGTGGCTGAAAATGGTAGTGTTTAATATGTTCTATGTCAGAATGAATGAAATCGTCAGATCTCAGCCAAAAAATGGGTTATAAATATGGGAAAAAAACATGAATAAGTCACTTTTCCATATAAGTCACAGGGCATGCACGTTTATGCAAAAAGGTGCGACTTATACTGCAAAAAGTATGGTAAAAACTGAAGACAATTTTTAGAATTATTATTCATCTGCAAACATAGAGTAAAAATAATGCTCAAAGCATCCCCGCTCTTAATTTTACCTACAGGTTCATCTCTGATTTGCGTGTCCAAATGGCCACGTATGTTTAACTTTGGAACAAAAGGATGTTTGTTTGTGAAAGAAAGAATGCACATGGGTTTCAGAGATAATCTGAACAAACAAGTGTGGGGTTTACAGCTTCTTCCTTTCACAGGTCCTTGGTTCCTGAGGCAGAGTTAATGAGTCATAGGTGACAACCATCTCCACTAATCACCACCAGGACTAGACTGCTGGCTTGCTTCATTCAGCGCTGAAGCATTACCTACTTTATGACTTTGGTCCTCCTGTGCCTCACATCTTGGATTCTCTGGGCTGCCCTGTGGATCTCTCATGCTGAACTTACCTGATGTAATTACCTTGTGGGCCTCTTCAACTACTCCTCCACTGACATTATCTGCCTCCACCCTCCACCCGTGTCCCACCTGTGAACTCTTTGGACCTGACCTGGATTATCTCTCTCAGAGCCTCCTCTCACTGAACCCTCAGTGAGTGCCACCTGTAAATAGACTGACCATTTACCACTGTAAATAAATTATTGTTTAATCTCGTGTTCTGAGTCTGTAATCCTTCAGTCCATTTCTCTGGGTAACCACCTCTGTTGTGACAACAAGAATTTAAAAAGGAACTTCTTCAAATGTCTAAATGCTCAAGTGGATCAACATGAGCTGAGATACTTTGTAAAATGGGCACAATTTTTTTTGTTTATTTTCCAACAGAAAACTAAGTTTTTCTACTGTAGAATCAAACTGGTTTATTAGAGGTTTTTGCTTTTTGATGGTTTGCTTTTACAAACAGAGTTGATCTCGGAAAGAATGAGGTGGAATATTAACTTCAGAGCAGGACTTTGTAACACACATTTGAAACTCTACTGGCCTGATTTTCTGAGCGGGTGAATGTGAGGTTCAAGTGTCATTCTGGTTCTGACGCAGACCGAACCACTTCAGATAAGAGAAGTGGAGTTTCACAACATCAGGACTCAGCTGAAGCGAGCCGGATCCTCAGTCATGGCTCTCCTGTCCGTCCTCACACCTGTCCTCGCTCTGGTCCTGTGCCTGGTGGTAGGCTTCTTGTTTCTGAGATTTAGAGATGCAGAGACCACCTCCAGAGCCCCAGCAAAAACCAAAGAGACCTCCAAAACAGACTTCAGACCCTGGGTGGACCAAGACTTAATGGATGATACAGAAATTACAGCAGCAGGAGGAGGTGAGCACAAACCCAGGAAGAACTCCTTATTTTGTCAGTATTGTATTATTTTTGCATGACTGACATAATTTAATTAATTTCATCATTCCTGGACAGTTCAATCTGAACTGATAGGCTGTGGTCTCTGGGCAGGTGGTCTGTTTGTTGTAGGGGATTAGTTGTGATTGGTTCTTCTAAGTCCATCCGCTGTTCAGTTAGCTGTTAACTTAAAAAAAAAAAAAAAACACATCCAGTGGTGTTCACTGAAACAATTTGTTGGTAAAACTGACTATTATACTGGGGTACATATTTATTTAAATATTCTGCCATCTTTCTTTATGTTGACATACCGTAACTCTGGCGCATCACGTTGCTTTGTTCATGTCTCATGCTGGACCTGTCTGCAACCTTTACGATCAAACAAGCTATTTTTACACATTTGTTCACTAAATTAAAAGTGTTCAGAGCCGCAACAACATGCTACAACTGTTACCAACTGGTGGCCCATGGGCCACTCTAGGTTTGCTGGAGGGGGCTTTTGTGGCCACTAGGGGTGATATTATAAAGCTAAAATATCTAATGATTTTTAACACATTGTTATTTTTACAATGTAAGACAAATGAAAAGACCAGATTCTTGTAAAGAGTGGGGTGGGTATTTTTTTTTAAATTAATAAAAACTATGAACCTATGTTTAACTGTGGAAAAATTAATTAAGTACAGTACTGTATATAAATAAAGCATAAAGTTAATGTTAGTATTTTTATTCCTTGTTCTTGTTCCACTATTCACATATTTGCAAAGGAAATGACAGGAAAACTGCTAAAATTAATATTTTTTGTTTGTATAACAACCAATAAAATTCAGTTTTATGTTAGTTTTGGTCAAAGCTTTAAGAGTCACTGCAGAGGAACCAAAGAGCCGCGTATGGCTCCAGAGCCACAGATTGCAGACCCCTGTACTAGACTGTAGTAAAAATGCACTATTCTGTCTTCTTTGTTACATTTTCTTTTAAATACCCTCATAAAAAATAATAATAAAAAACTCTTTTTTTTTCTTACCCGTCATTCTTTTAGATGAGGATGAGTGGGTGGATGGAGATGATGAGGAGGAGTTTGCACATATGCCCTACTCGCATCCTCGTTACCCTGAGGAGACGATGCTTCAGAGGTCCAAGGATTTTTACGCCCTGATGAACCAGCGGCGGTCTGTTCGATTCATCAGCTCTGAGCCGGTCTCGAGAAGAGTCATCGATAACATCATTCTTACTGCAGGCAAGCAAATCAATTCACAGTCTTTGATTACAGCTAAGAAAGGGGAAAAAAAGGGGCTCTTGACCTTGATCTTTGTTGTTTTTGTATGTTTGCTCCTCTGCCTGCATTTCTCTGATTAGGAACAGCACCTAGCGGAGCACACACAGAACCGTGGTCGTTTGTTGTGGTGTCAGATCCCAAGACGAAGCATCAGATCAGACTGATAGTGGAGGAAGAGGAGGAGGTGAACTATCGCCAGAGGATGGGGGATAAGTGGGTCAATGATTTGTCCAAATTCAGGTGACAATTTGTTTTTACTTTACACAAAATCCCATTTTGTACACTTAAAAATAACACAAAAAATAGCTTTTCTTCTGCTAATTCTGATCTGCAATTTCTAATGCAATTGTTCTTCTTCCTGCAGGACAAACTGGATTAAAGAGTATCTGGATGTAGCTCCATACCTGATCCTCATCTTTAAACAAACCTATGGGATTCTACCAAATGGCAAGAAAAAGACACATTATTACAATGAAATCAGTGTCTCCATATCCTGTGGAATACTGCTGGCTGCCTTACAGGTGAGAAATAACCTGATCCTGTAAAGCGAAGATTAAAAAAAAAATCCTAGAATATTGAGTTTATTTGTGATGCTCTCCCACAACCTCAGCATTAATCAAGTTGAATTTACTTCATGCTTAATCAAATTAAGTTTATCATCTGGTAAGAGAGCTAAATTTTGGTGGTTTTGGGTTGTTTTATATTTTCCTGTCAGAACGCGGGACTTGTTACCGTCACATCGACACCCCTCAACTGTGGCCCCCAGCTCAGGCTCCTTCTGAAAAGGCCCGCCAACGAGAAGCTGCTGCTGCTGCTGCCTGTGGGTTATCCTGCTGCTGACGCCACCGTGCCAGACTTGAAACGCAAGCATCTGGATGAGATTATGGTGCACATCTAAACAAATGATTTTGGAATAGTGTCTATAAAGCAAACCTTTTTTAACATCAAAAAAAGGCTCCTATATATCTGCAAGACTGGAAGCTATTGTGTGTTTTAATTTGGATATAAGAATTGCCTGAAAAACTGTTTTGTTCCTTGAAATGCATTAAAAAAGACATTTTATATATTTTTTAAATATAAACCCTTTTGTTGCACAACATTATGTGTAGCTTGTTATTTGCTCAGTGAGGTCAAGGTCTGGAAAAGTTTAGGTAAATAATTATTACCTGTATGTGGACATGATTTGAAGTTTTTTTTTTTTCTTCCTATTTGTTGTATTTTCAGAATGATACAGCAATCTTGTGATCTAAATATAACATCCACAGTATTGATATTGTCATTTTATTAAAAATCAGCCATGCTGGAACTCATGCTCTCAGACCTGATATGTGTCCAAGAGTTCAAACCAAGTTTCAGCAGATGCAAACTTGTCTCTGTGTTGTTGTTGCTTTAGTTTAAATTTGTACTCTGATATTAATTATATTTGAGACTACACGTCAACAGAAAGAATAGTGGAAGAAATTGATGGATCCTTTTTACATAATATACTTAGGTCCACACAATTGTTTTTGTTCAGGGAGACTTGTAAAAAATTAGGCTTGAAAAGTCATTAATAATTCTAGAGAGAAATGTGTCAGTTTGTATATAAATCACAAATTTGACTTGTCAACAAATCCCGGTTTGAAAGGTTCAAAAATATTTTTTACATTTTCTTGAAGTTAAAAATTGTAGATTTTAACTCATTTTCTTATTTCACCTGTATAATTTGTTTGGCTCAATGTCTAACAAAGTATAAAATATGTAAAAATCAAAATTAAATTATTGTTTTTTAAACAACAGCACTTCTTTATTGTAAAATGTAAACCACATTTTTCTGTATTTCTGCATGTCAAGCAATTTTGCTTACTGAATAACAATGCAACGTTTCTACTTTAATACCTATAATTTTTATGTTATGTTTCCAGCAAAAATATGTTAATCTGTTTATCATCGAACGTTTTTCTTACACAGCTCATGTCATTTCCATTACTACCTCTAGAGGTCAGTATTACCAAATAAAAAGAGCATAGAAGAAGAAGAAACCACATTGCGCATGCGTACACCACGTACACCGATGCATCGAGCTCTCTAGGCTTGATGCTAACAGCTAGCTAACACAGTCTGTCAGGTCTCACACATTTCTGTGTCTGAAGGGAGACACGCAGCCGTGGAGAAGAAGGGCGACTGTTGCGCCGCTACGAAATGGCCGGACAGCAGTTCCAGTACGATGACAGCGGCAACACTTTTTTCTATTTTCTTACGTCCTTCGTCGGACTTATTGTGATCCCGGCTACCTATTACCTCTGGCCGCGGGATCAGAATGCTGGTAAGGCCTTACAGTCTTGTGCTAACTAACTTAGCTCACTAACTAACCTCAGATGTTTTAAATGTTTATGTAACATCTTGGCGTGTAAAATGATCCGCAGCTGGGGTTCTGTCAGTCTGCATTTAATTCAACCCAAGGCACTCACTTTGGGGCACAGTTAACTCAGCCCAGCCCAAATAATGTGTAAAGCTAATAATAAATGTCAGCAAGTTGATGCCCACGTCTTTCATCTGGGCCTAAAACTGTGTTGTGCTAATACTGTATACAGTATTGTTTAAAGTCTTGTTTATTTTCTGTACATGTTTATTTCCCTAGAGAGCCCGATTTTGTTGTAAATTTGAATTTCTTCAGGCTTTCTGAAATACATTATTTTAGTTGTCTTTTGGAAATTAGCTGCTGTTTGTCAGTCCAGTTACATGACAACTTTTAAAAAGGAATATTCTTTTATTTAAGCCCACTAACTCTGACCCGTTAAGTCGCTTAACTCTTAAGATGAATCACTTAGCAAATCACAAATATAAAACTGGATTTTTAGGCACTAGCAGCCACAATTGTTCCCATCTGTTCTAAAGCCTTGCTGCTATTTTAAGTGCTTTATAAATAAATTGGTATAGCATGGTATGGTAAAGACAACAGACATTATTATGGGTTTTAGTGCCAACAATGTGATCCCTAGAGAGTTATGAGTAGAAAACTTGACACGCAGTAGATGATTAACTCAAGTATGATGCATCTAAAATCCTGTGTCATGACCTTTGCCAGATTTTTTTTTTTTTTTTTCCCCAAACATGATTCAGAGACATTCCACCTGCTGGAGATAGTTTGTTCCTACCTGTTTAAACTCTAGCTCAACACTAACAACATTGCAGGTTCTCAAGTTTGCATTAATTGACCTCAGTCTGATGTGTCCTTATCTGTTGTTATACTTTTATCAGCAACGCATCATAGAAAGCATATTATAAATTCTTATTTACAGTGCTGGCCTGGCAAGCACCAGTAGGCACTTGTGGGGTCAAGGGAATGGAAGCAATACAATAAAATACTGTAACAAACAAGGAAAACACAAATTACCTTAACAACAGTTCGTCGTCAAAGTCAAAAGACATTATTAAGTAAGATATTAGATAACATTTGCAAGTATAATATGCTCTTATGTAATTAAAACCATCAAAGTTGAAATACTTAGTGTATTCAATTTAATAACTTTCAACTTTTCAGGTATTTTTACCATGTTTACACTGATAGTACTGTGTATATCTTTTGATTACAGTGGTACTTTCCTAATCATTTATAACTGCTCAGACAAAGCTCATGACAAGTGTCAGTAACCTCACCCTGTCCGTTGTCTCAACAGAACAGCTGCGGCTGAAGAGCCTGCGGAGGGTACACGGCAGGTGCCTGTGGTATCGGCTCAGGCTGATGAAGTCGCAGCAAAGCATTGTCCCAACACTGAAGTGAGTCCATAAAGCTGGGTTTGTCCCACTTTGTGTTGTGTTCTGCTAATAAATTGCTTAAACAGGTCATCACTTGTCAGCCAATAACGCTTCAAGATTTTTATTATTGCAGCTGATATCTTAGAGGATTGTAGGAGTTTCACATGACTGAAGTTTTAAGTTGGTATGGTAATGTCTTGATTAAACTTACCAAAAGCGCAGTTTAAAATGGATTTATTTATGAAGTCTAACAGCTTCTCTATGATGGAGTTATAGTTTAATTCAGTGTTTACAAGAGTGACATCCACTCTTGTAAAAATAAGGTTCATTCATGTTTAACATGGTGTAAGTAGATAATGAAAGTGCTTTGACTACTCTCTCCCTTTTTTGTCCAAATTTTCCTTTTTCTTTTACAGTATATGTAAACCTTTTAGTGATCTGTTGCAATGTCTGTTAATGTCACACTGTTTTCTCAGTTGTTTATTCACCCTGTGGTTTATAGCAGCTTCTTGACTGTTTGTCTTTATTCGCCCCCTTTGCACTCTTAGTCTGTCATCATCGTCCTGTGTTTACTCACCAGCGTTTAACCTCCAGCGTTGATAAATTCTTCTCTCACACGGTTGCATTTTTGAGCCAAACTGGTGAGATAGCACAGCATGTTTATCTGAAGTGTCAGTATCAGTTTCCTCACCAGTCCTGTATCATAGTGATGGGAATTATTGTAGAAATGTACATGATCTTCCTGGTTGAGCTACTTGGAGGACGAAGGCTGGTGACCTGTTGGCATAGCAACAGATGCTGCTGTGCATAGGCTATAATTTCTTAGGTTTTGTCATGGAAACAACTTAGCATCTGTGCACAAATAAAATAAGAAAGGTCAGAAATGGACATGTGATGTGTAATTTACAACAACTGAACAACATTAGCCTCAGCCAGTCTTGTCAAATAAATGTTGCATCCTTCTGATCTGAGCACTTCATTATCATATAGTTGCCTTTTTTTCTCCTGTTTGAAGTAGGGTGGCATGTTGTACCAGTTGCAGTCATGTTTGAAGATGAGAGAAAAAAATGGTAAAACTTTTTTAATGACTTGTCAGATCAGGAGCAAATTTTCTCTATCTAAAATAACTCATATAAAAAAAGGCTTATTTAAATTAGCACCTTTTACAGTTGTTATTTTTGCTACTACAGTAGTTATTTCTTTAACTTTTTCCATCACTTTCTAGACCAAACATTGTCCTTGTTGCTACACTTCCATCTACTGCACATCTCAGTGAGTTGTGATAAGGATTGCTAAGTTCTGAGAGTTTTTAAAATTGGGAAAAAAGCTATGTAGGCTCAATCATCCAGGTAAATAACAACAACAACAAAAAATATAACAAGATTAAATCATGTCATCTGGACCAGTTTCTTTAAGGGAGAAACGATTCATCTTCCATCCGGAAGACTTCATCAGTCTGTGGCCTGCCAACCACATCTGTCCCATAAGTAGCCTTCATTGCTGTGTTTCAAGCCAACTATTCATGAGAATTAACAGGAATTGCAGTAGTCCCTCGCAATTTAGCGGTTCGTTTATCGCAGACTCGATCTATCACAGTTTTTCAAAATAAGATTGGATATGACACACAAATTGGCTGATTGATGGATGAGCTGCACGATCAGCATGGAATTTTTATTTATAATAAATGATTTTTAATTATTTAGCACCTGGCTGCTGCACATTTGTGCAGCCCAGAGCAGCAGAAAAAGCTTCCTGCTGCAGCTTTGTGCAGCCCATACTGCAGGATAAACGTCCTCCTGCAGCTGAACAACTTTGCAGAGCTGAAATTTGGGCGCGGCCAAGAACGCATGCAGGTGGTTGAGAGCAGTGGAGGCAGAGAGAGAAATCATGATTTTAGAGTTCAGACACATTGTTTAAAATTTTGCAAGCGTGTGGGAAGTGTTTAAAACACCTTAATATATACAGTAGTCTCTCGTTTATCTTGGGGGATCCGTACCCTGAAGCCCCGTGATAAGTGAAAACCGCCAAGTAGTAGTAAGTTTATTTTATTATTTATATAGATATATATTAAGGCATTTTAAACCCTTCCCATACTCTTGCAATTTTCTAAACAATGTGTCTAAACTCTCAATGCTCTGAAAGTGCACACTCTTCCTCCTCTGCCACCTGCAAGCACTCTTAGCCACGCCCCCTTCTTTGCTCTGTAGCTTAACAGTTGATCAGCTGTTTAACTGCAGCAGGAAGTTTATCCTGCAGCAGTAAGGGCTGCACATTTGGTGTTAAATAATAATAATAAAAAAAAAAATTGAATAAAAATTTAATTCCAATCATGCGGCTCATCCATCAGTCAGCCAATTGTGTGCCATATCAAAGCTTATTTAAAAAAAAAACCACGATAGAGCGAGTCAGTGATAAACGATACGTGAAGTAGCGAGGGACTACTGTATACATATATTATTACTTGGACTACTATTCCTACTTTGTGGTTTTTCACTTATTGCGGGTCTTCAGGGGTACGATAAACGAGGAACTACTGTAATGGGAATAATTGAGAATAAATTTGGCTCGTCCAGGGATTTTAGAAAATATGTTTTAGCATAAACATTGACTTAAACAATCCGATTGAATTGCTGTACCATGCAATGAGAGGTACCAAACCTCAGAAAATGCATAGGGACAAATGGAAATAGTACCATGTAAACAAAGCTTAGTTCAAAGTTGGAACTAGTTGTAACCTTGTCTTGACTTGCTCCCTGATTAAAAAAAAAAAAAACCCACCCATATGAAGCTGACTGCTGTGTACTGCAGAAATGACATCGACTGCAAAATAAAGTTGTAAGATTCCTGTTCTTTTTGTCATATGTTTGCTAACTTTCCTGATTTTTACCACTCTGCAGCGCACGATGCTTGCACTTGTTCTCTCTCTTTCATCACTCCAGCTTTCTCGAGCTGAAAATCACACAAAAATTAGTAAAAAAACAACAAAAAACAAAATCAAAACCTGTTTCTCAGGAAGTGAGAATGAGGTCTAAATGCCAACACACATTTATATTCTGGAATAAATATTTATAGGTCTATAAAAGTGAGCTGACTGAAGTGTTTGTGGTTAAAAAAAAACAACAACTTGGAAGTCATACTGTGAAGAGGTGCCTCCAAATAGAGACCCAGCTGTTGGACTGATGTTTGCTCCCCTCTCCTGTTTGTGTGCAAATCCTTTTAGGAAAGCAGCCTTGCTTTTTGGGTGGGCTGTGTTCCTGCTGCTAGCATACAAGGTTTCCAAACTGGACCGAGAGTACCAGGAATACAATCCATATGAAGTTCTCAACCTAGACCCGGTAAACTTATGTTTTGCACAGAGTGTTAAAATCCTGAAAGAACAGAAAATCCGAAACCTGTGATCTTTCTCGACCTTTGAGTCAACACAGCATGCTATAAATTATACCTAATTATACCAGTCGATGGGGTAACAAGTTGTTGTTTTTGTCTCCAGGGTGCATCAGTGTCAGAAATTAAGAAGCAATACCGTATATTAACTCTCACGCACCACCCGGACAAAGGTGGTGATGAGGCCTCATTCATGAGAATTGCCAAAGCCTACGCTGCGTAAGTTTCAATCCGAACATTTTATTTCAGTGTAGCCAAATATTAAATCACTGTCTGCATCCTAGAATATAGGATTAACTTGTTAGTGGGGCGGGGGG
>JARVLU010000179.1:15759971-15770961 GCA_031762415.1 Simpsonichthys santanae | reverse complement strand
CCCCCCCCCCCCCCCGCAGTTTAACCAATGAACAGTCTCGACAAAACTGGGAAAACTATGGCAACCCAGATGGTCCAGGAGGTAAGTAACGTACAGCTGCTTGCATAAATTCACCTTCTGTAGCCCCGATCAGCGTTTTATTGTTTTGTGTTAAATGAGAGCAGACATGAAACGATAAAAAACACTTTGATTTGAGCTCATTTTTAACAAGAATAATAAATAATTTTCATTGTGCTTTGTTGTGGATTATAGCACACATACTCATGTTGAATGACTGGCTGTTTTATGTTTCAGTAAAAACGATAAAAATGAATCTGTTTTGATCTCTTTTTAGCCACCAGCTTTGGTATCGCCCTTCCAGCCTGGATTGTTGACCAGAAGAACTCAATGCTGGTATACAGTTACTGATTTAAGCATGTCTAACTTTAACTACATGATGACGCTGCTCTGACACTTTGGTTCTGTTTCTGTAGGTGCTGTTGGTGTATGGACTTGCCTTTATGGTCATCCTTCCTGTTGTTGTGGTGCGTGTTGAGCGATGATTTGTTTTAAAGCCTTTTTTTCATACAGACTATCACTTGAAGAACACGTGATGTAGCATTTTCAAAATGTTCCTACTTTTTATTGTTTTAATTCTTTTTTTTTTTTTTTTGCAAATGTACTTTAGGGCACATGGTGGTACCGCTCCATCAGATACAGTGGAGACCAGATCCTCATCAGCACCACCCAGCTCTTTATGCATTTTCTGTACAAGACACCGAACATGAATATGAAGCGTAAGCATTATTCAGTTTATGATTTTTAAAGCTGCTATAAAGGGTTTTATTCATTTCTACAATCTGATGACATTTTTCAGTTTAATGGATAATAGTTTGTTGTGTTTGTTACGAGAGTACAGTATTTTCCGCCGTACATGTCGCACCACCGTATTAGTCGCATCAGTCCAAATATGTCTAATAAAGTGGAAAAATACATACATGCGTCGCTTCACTGTATAAGTCACGTCTATTATGTGTCGCGTTCGTTACACGTCACCGCTGACAACCCGGAAATGTGGGCCAGTGTTGTGCCAAAAATTGATTATCTACCAAATTGCGGCCGCAAGAGCGTGCCTGGGAGGACTTTAACAAGGTTAACACTTGAAAACAATTATTTGTTTGCTCAGAATTATAGTAAAGGTGTGTCTCAGTCTAACCTTTGCTTAATAAATGCACTTTAACGGTCAAATCAGCTGCATTTCAAAAGCCAGTACGCGGAAGTAGGCACGTGCATGGGAGGACTCGCTGTGCATTTCTTTGAAATTTAACAAGATAACCACCTAAAAACAATTTGTTTGCTCAACATTATAAGGATGGTGTGTCTCAGTTGAACTTTTACTTAATAAATGCACTTCAATGGGCAAATCAGCTGCATTTTGCCAGGGCGGCGCAGCAAAATGAAGCTGATTTGACTGTTGCTCCAAGCAGCGAGCAGAACGAAGGTGGCACCCTTTGGCCAGCTGATTGTGTCATTAATAGCCACTTTTACCTATTACATGATGCAACAACATGCCATACTACTCGAGTGCCATTTAGTGGCTGAAAATGGCTGAAACCGGTCATATCTCAGCCAAAAATTGGTTTATAAATATTGGTGGGGGGGGGGGTAATCTGGAAATAAGTATAGGCCAAAAAAATACGGTAATGGTTCAGATATGTAGTTTTTTTTTTTGTTTGTTTTTTATGTTGATTTTGTTCAAATCTTCTCCTCCAGGATTAACCATGGTGTTAACGGCAGCATTTGAGTTTGAGCCCCGCAGCAATAAAGAAGCCACCATCAGACCCACAGACAACGTTGAAGTGCCGCAGGTAAGAACAGCAGTGACCATTTGCTTTAGCTACTGCATTAATCAGAGATGAACTGTCTAAATGGGTTTGTGAGGCTCAGGCACTTAGGAGTCATGATATTTATGTAGAATATAAAATATGGAGGTTTGTACCGTTTTGTTCCAGCATCTCTTCTTAAAAATAAGATAAGACTACTTTAGTGTTCTTGAATCTAAATTTATTATAAAAACTAAATCTCAAGATTAAAATGTGTCATTTAAGCCTTTTCCTTTCAGTAAAACCTAGAATTGAATATGTTTACAATAACTTATATCTCAAAGACTCATTTCCTCCCCAGTGCAGCATTTCAAAAAAAAAATTCTCAGTTGTTTGACAGGTTTTTGTTCCAGATTTATTTAGCAAGAAATGCTTTGCATTTTTGTTGCAAAACCTGTTGAGGGGATTCTTTTGAGACGTTTAGGACAAACTCAAAAAGACTCTGTAAACTGTCTTTGTACTCGCATTAAAGCAACAAACAACTCGAGAATTAGCTGCTTCTGTAGATGACTATGATTTATTGGGTGGAAAATGTAATGAATATTATTATTGTGGCTTTGAATATGAATAATCCTACAGAGTTTATCCTGTCTCTTTTGCAGTTGATCCGTGAATTAGGAAATATCAACGTAAAGAAGAAGGAGCCTCCGTTTTGTTATCCTTACAGCTTGAAGGCCAGAGTGTTGGTGCTGTCTCACCTGGCCCGCATGGAAGTGTCTGAGGAGTTGGAGGAAGGTGGGCATGTTGTTACCCCCTCACTAAGGAGTCAAATGTATTGGCATTAATTTTGTATGTTCTAATATGAAGTGTGTTTGTCAGCCTATGTCAACAAAAGTATTTTCCAAAATAGCAGAAGAGCGTGACGATTGCTCTGAGTTCTAAAAAAGATCATAAAATATAAACATTTGCATTAAACTTTCAAGAGCTTTAATTTCACTTAAATGACACAGTGGAGGTAAAAGTTGGGGGAAAAGATCTTTTCTTGTTCTGGTCATTGATGAAGTCATTGTGATTGTTAAACAAGTCATCATTGAGTTGCTTAGAACAAGTTGAGTGTTTCTGCACCAGATCAAAGATTTGTGGTGAGGAAGTGTCCAGCTCTTCTTCAGGAGATGATCAACGTGGGCTGTCAGCTGACCATGATGGCCAACAGCAGAGGAGGTATACACACACAAACACACACAGACCTGTTGCGATAAACAAATCAGTTATTCGCGTGATAAATGAAAATTATCGACCTCGTTCTCATTTATCAGCTTTATTGTTTCTTCATGTCTCTCTTTCTACTGAAGACACTGGATGACAAAAAGCTCAGCTCCGGTGTTCTCCACTGACCCCTCCCTTTCTCTTTTCTCTTTAAAATCTGTTTTAACCATCCAAAATTGTGTTTTTGGATCATTAAAAGCAGCTAAGCTGAGAAGCTAAGCTAACAGGCTGACCTTGGAGGAAAAAAACCTCCGTCTTGTCAAAGCTCAAATATTCACGGTTGAAACCCATGCCTTCATGTAAATTTTTATTTTTTTTTATTTTATTTATTTATTATTTTTCAAAAAGAAGCTGAGAACTTGTTTACTGATTTTTTTTTTTTAATTAAAAGCTTTGTGTGAAAAATTGATTTGCTAAAGAGCTCAAACCACACTGAGCGTCCGCCATTTTGAGAACCGAAATTAAGGAAAGACAGACAGACCATGTCACGTCAAGGGACCAACCTCCCATTTTTCTTAGAGACACGCTCCCTCACTATCCATCCTTCGGTTCAATCAGTCTTATACTGTACTATACTATATGGGGTGGCTGTGGCTGTGTGGTTAGAGCAGTCGTCCTCTAATGCAAGAGTTGTGTGGTTTGAATCCACCAGCAGTCACGTGCCGAAGTGTCCCCAGGCAAGACACTGAACCCCTCATTGCCTCCGATGTGTGTCCCATCGGTGTTTGAATGTGATAAAGCTCTGATTAGTCTCTTTAGAATGATTTGTTGAATTACCTTTGTAGAGATCTAGTAGAGTGCTGTATGAATGGGTAAACGAGGGCACAAATTGTGTTGTAAAGCACTTTGAGGATCTCAATAAGATAGAAAGGCGCTATAATGAGACTAACCTGTATAAATAAAGGCTGAATGAATGAATGAATAAAAGTACAGTCCATTTACCATTCTGCCATCTAGTGGCCAAAAAATGTACCACGTACAAATATGTATCAACATTTCTTCCTAAATCTGACAATAATTACTAATTATTGTCAGATTTCAAACAATATTATTGTTTATCGCAATCATTTCTGAGACAATTAATCGCCCAACAAAATTGGTTATGGTGACAGGCCTACACACACGTCAGCACTGTCAAACATGCCGATGCGTTTTGTCCCTTTCATGCCGACATGATGCCTCCCCTCAGGTTTCCACGCTCCTCGACTGGTAAGCATCGAGAACTGCATGAAGCTGACCCAAATGATAGTTCAGGGTCTGCAGGAGTCAAAGTCACCGCTGCTGCAGCTGCCTCATTTTGAAGAGGAGAACCTCCGCTACTGCATTTCTAAAAAAGTACGCATCACACACGTGTGTTTTATTTAATTTTATTATTGACTCAATTGGCTTCAATATTTACAACAATTGACAATAACAGAAACTATCAGTTCTCTCTTTTGTGATAAAATAAATGGTGAAATTATTATTATTATTATTATTATTGAATTGAAGCTACAAATTAGTATCTTATTTGGTTAACTAGTGAATTGTTGGAGTTTTATGTGCCTCCATTCACCACAAGCTAATAATTTTGTTTTATAACCAAACAACACTAGTAGGACAAGATCCTCCTACGAATATAACAGTCGCACCAAATGTTCTAAGAAAGTTTTTCATAGATTCTTGAGCCATTTCAGATTTGACTTCTTCATATTTAAGTTGTAAACTAGTACACTAAACTTTTTCTCTCTGTCCTTCTGCTCTTCTCCTCAGTATAAGGTGCGAACTCTGCAGGACCTTGTGAGCCTGAAGGACTCTGACAGACGCAGCATGATGCGCTTCTTGGGGGAGGAGAAGTATGATGAGGTCATGGTGGTGCTGGGCAACTTCCCTCACATCATCATGGACATCAAACTGCAGGGTCAGTCCTAAACGAAAAGAAAAACATTTTTAACAGAATCTGCTGGGCACAGTGGTGCAGTGGTTAAAGCTGTTGCCTTACAGCAATAAGGATGGATGAATGTTTTATCACTAGAGATGTTAGGAAAGCCAATGGGTTAATTTAAGTTTATTTTATAGTCTTTGTTTACCTGGTGAACTGATGGAAAATAAGTGATATAGTTAGTTGATATTTGTCGCAGTGTGTGGTCATACTTTATACAGTTTGAAGCGTTAACATCTATTCTCTCTCTGTGTCTTTGCAGTCCTTGATGATGAGGACAGCAATAACATCACAGCAGGCTCTATTGTCACAGTAACAGTTACCTTAACCAGAAAGCGTATGGTGGTAGGTGTTTAATTTGGCTGAACCTCAACGTCATCACTGCATTAAATTAACAAAAGGAAACGTGTATGCAATCAATCAGTACAACTTGGTGCATGCATTTCTGTTAATGACCACTAGAGGGTGCTGTTTACTGTACATGTTTCCAAAGTAAACCGTTTGCTGTTTGTAGGATATGTTTGAAAAAGAGCAGGAGCCGTCAGCGTGTCAAGGAGAGGAGGCTGCCAGTACAGAGGAAACGGTACGAGCAACACAGTGATACGTTAAGATTTTCCTGCTTTTGTTACATTTTGTGGTTTTTGACAATCTTGTTTTGTTTGATGCAACAGGGAGACTCGAGTAAAGCTAAAGCCAAAGTGTGGCAGAACAAAAATAAAGGGGCTAAGAAGACGGCCAAGTCCAAGAAAAAGAAATTAATCAAGAAGAAGGCCGCGCCTGCTCCTGCTAAAACCAAGCAGGCCAATGGCAACGTGACAGGAAACGTAAGCATCAGCTGAGTTCAAGCTGCTTCTTGACCTTTTGAGACAACTTTAACTGCCAGGTGATGGAGGAGGGAAGAAAATGACTGTTTGCAAAGTAAATGTTATTTGTTGTGCTGGTGTCCCAGGAAGGCACTGCTCTACCATCTGCAGCGGTAGTAAAGGAAGAAGCGGATGAAGCTTCAGACAAAGGCAGTGAGTCAGATGAGGCAGAAACCAACAAGGACTCTCCGAGCGAGAGAGACGAAGACAGCGACAAACAAAGTGACATGGAGGTTGATGAGGTGGCCGGAGACGACGAGGAGGTCAGGAAACTTTTAATGGTGTCTAAAACAAGAGATGTACAGAACAGTTGTGCTCAGTAACCCTGATAGGTTTATAATCCTTCACTCATCTCACCCTGTCAGGAGTGGGAGGCCTTACAGCAAAGCATCCAACGGCGAGAGAGAGCGCTGCTAGAAACAAAATCAAAGGTGACACATCCCGCCTACAGCCTCTACTTCCCCGAGGAGAAGCAAGAGTGGTGGTGGTTGTACATCGCTGATCGCCGAGATCAGACCCTCGTCTCCATGCCGTACCACGTCTGCACACTAAAAGACACAGAAGAGGTGGGATCATGTTCCTAAGGTTCTCTGTGCATCACGTTCCTAAGGTTCTCTGTGCCGGGCGCCTTTATAGAGTAAAATGTGGAAAGTGAAATAGCTTTACAGCATGACCTAGAGCTTTTTTTATTTTTTTTATTATATATATTTTTTGGTCAAATTTGCATGAATTTGAAAAAAAAATACTCTCTATTCCACATCTTGAAAGAACTTGTACTAAGCACAGAACTATATAAATTATTATTAGCTCAAGAAATAAAATAATAAACTGGAAATCTGCTAAACTTATAAAAGGTGAATTAAAGGTGTTCTGTTGAGAAAGGATTGAGTTGGAGATGTTTTGGTCAAACTTTGTAAGCAATGTCATCTCATGGGATATTGTGAGATTTTGCAAACTGGGTTGAAGCTCAGGTATGTGTTGAGGATGACTCTTAGCTACTACCATTCCATGGTTTAGCTCAATATCCACAAGACTGAGTTATAGCCATTTTTGAGTTGACTAATGTTAATTAGTTGTGGTGGCCCCTTTGAATTGTTATGACTCCAAAAGTTAATCACTTGTTGAGCTGCATCCGATGATTACTTTCTAAGAGTTTCATTTAAATCTATCCAATGCTTTATAGAACATTTTGCTAACGCTGCAAACAAACGCAGACAGGCAAAAATATTAGTTCCTTTTTCTTTTGGCAGCTGGCAAATTTGTGTAGGAATATGTAATTTTATCAGTCCTTATTAAAAATAGAAAAAACAAATTTCCTGTGAAAATGCAGTGAGAATGTTTATTGCATAAGAACTTGCTGAAAAGCAGCTGAAATTAGCTAAAAAAAGTTCTGAAATGTAGCTGGAATGGAAGAATAAGCCTAAATTAGCAGAAGAAAGCAGAATGAACACATATTTGTTGAATATTATACAAAATTAGTAACTTGGCTAAACAAAAGCTTAAATTAGAAAAAGTAGCTGAAAAGGCAAAAAGAAGCTTAAACTACTAGAATGAAGTGGCAAAAAATATAGAATTAGCAGAAAAACCTAAAATTAGCATCAAAAGAGCTAAATAGTAGCTGAAAGAGCAGAAGAAGCTGCAATTAGCAGAACAAAGCTGAAAGAAGCATGCTGAAAGTAGCAGAAATTAATATGAGAAACTTGAATTTATCTGGAAATAGCTGAAGTAAAATGAAAAATGCTAAAAATATAAAAAAAAGCTAGCTGAAAAGAACAAGCTTAAATTAACAGAAGAAAGCAGAAAGAACATATTAGCCAATTAGACTGAAAGAAGCAGAAATTAGCACAAAAAGTGGAAATTATCTGAAAAAATGTAAAATTGGCAAGGAACAAAAGCTGCTGAATAGTAGCTAAAACAGCAAAAAGAAACTTAAGTTACCAGAAGGAAGTGGAGAGAATACAATTTAGTCAAATTAGGCAGAAGAATGTTGAAATGAGTGCCAAAAAAAAAGGGAAATTAACTGAAAAAGCTAAATAAAGAAGAAAGAAGCTGAAGCAGAACAAAATGTGAAAGGAGCAGTAAAAGGTTGTAAACAGACCTAAAGATCTGAAGGATGTAAAATGAGCTTAGTTCATTTCTTATGAGAAAAAAAGTGCCAGAAAAGGCTAAATATTTCAAAAAGCACCCATCCTCCTGAATGAGCTAAACATTTTGATACGATTTGTTGAAATAGCACAAAAACTGGAACGAGAAAGATGCTGAAAAACGTACGGAAGAAAAACGTATCACAATACTGTAGTGTGAATACTTCATAAACAGTCAAACAATTATTGATATTTCTTTTACAGCTCATTCTTTGTTGCATAAAAACTATATATTTCATAGCAATGTAGCCCTTCATTCATTCTGTTGCTAGGCAACCTTTTGCATTTGTCATTATTTCCTCAGAGTGGTGTTTATTGTGAACGGTTTCACCTCTTGACTCTAGTATTCTCCAGAAACAGCTCAGATTGACAGCAAGGTAAAAGCCTAATGAGGGCCCTCCGTAACGCCTGATGACCGGCTGTCAGCGCGCTGAAGGAACTAATCACAGGAGGTGCCCCTTTCATGCATGACAGGTCACCGGCTAGCAATCAATTAGTCTGTCACCTCAACAGCTTCCTCTGAGCGGTCCTGTTGTGTGACTTGTGTGTGGCAGATCGGCTGCTTTCACCAACAGGACAGGCTGTTAACAGCCGTCGTGCTCTGTGTTTATTCTACGCTCGGGTAATTGCCTCATGGTGTTGATGGTTAGACGTTTGCTCCGTGTAATTGAACAAACTAATAATCACAGCCTGAGGTGGCATTGCTCCAATATTTACACTTGAGCCCTGTCATCATGGGTTGGTTATTTGTAATTACCCACCTGACTTTGCCCTTCTTCTGATGGTTAATTTGTAAGGTGATACGGTACTCCTGCTCTTTTAGGTGTTTCGCTGTAAAAACACTTGTGTTTGCCAGCTTTCACTTTTTACTGAGAAGTCTGGTCTGTTTTGTGCTCACTGCTTCAGTTAGTACAAGCCTGCTGTCACGTCAGCTTTATCAGCTTGGTGAACGCCTTCAGGCTTTTGGCTACAGGTTGACTGATACAAGTATTATTTTTATATATGTGGCATAATCTCTGCACATCCGTAAACTTTCACTTGTCCTGTCCAGAACTTAAGATCTGCTCAAGATAATTTACCAAAACTTCAAATGCATCATCACTAGACAGTGTTGCGTACACTTTCATCACCCCTGCATCAAGGTCACAAATAAAGGTCAACGTGAAAACGAGGTCTTTGCTTTTTTCAGGCCATAACTTTTGATTCGCTCAGGTAAGCAGTCTCACTTAAAGAAAGATTAATAAATACTGTAAGCTTGTTGTAGCAGCTGCTGCTGCGTTATTTTCTTGCTGTATTTAATAATTGATTAAGTATGCACAGGCATGGACGATGTTTAAAAAGTGGATAATCATTATCGGCTGATATAAAATCAATCCAACTATCAGATTTGCTCTTATTTTGTTCTCTGTTTGGACAACTGAAGTAATTTGAGTTTGACTTTTTGAGTCTTGTTTGTGAATCAACATAAAACCTGAGTTTATATGTATAAATTTAATATACTAAACAAATTAAAACCTAATTTTGACATATGGGATTGGAAGCTTTTCATTTAATTATTGACGGAACCAAGTTATATCAATGGACTAAACTTTTTACTTCCTAATTATATCTTTGAATAAGGGTTAAGTGATTATTGCTCAAATATTTTTAAAAACATTTCAAGAATAGCATATGCTTCAAGGAAAAACTATGGGAATCTTACACTATAATAAAAAATGTAATATACCATACTGTTGACAAGAGATACTATTTAAGCACAAGAAAGAAAAGTTAAATTCACAAAACAATGCAATTTCCTGATGTTCTGCATTTGTTTTTGTTGTTTTCCAGGTGGAGCTCAAGTTTCCAGCCCCTTCTAAAACAGGGAACTACCAGTACTCCGTCATCCTCCGTTCTGATTCGTACATGGGACTGGACCAGATCAAACCTCTGAAGGTAACAAGTGATGTGATTTCAAAGTGACTTTTAGAGATTTTCTGCATTACATTCCTGATTTAACAATCTTCATCCAAATAATGGTTCTTTTTCTAAGCCAATGGACAACAAACTCACCGGTTGCTGCTTGGGCAGTGAGTTTAAATATGTAACGTCTAGTTTAAATAGGTAATTTAGAAAAATATCCCCAACTGCCTCAGCCATTTTTTTTACTCCAGGATATGCCATTCAAAAAAACAACAACTTCGTAATAGTTTTAAAATCGTCAACGTGTTTAGTTTGAAGATCATTTAATAATGTTCCTTCTATACCAGCACATGTTGAATGTGTTTCAGGAGGAAACATCATTTTTCCAGTTAAATCAATGATAGTTAAAGTACATTACACCAAACACTTATCAATTAGTTAATGATTTTTTTTTTGTGCTGTTTAGTATTTAACAGCAAAATGGGAAGAAAAATAAAACTTTTTGCTCCCGTCTTGACATCCTCGGTTGTAATGCTAAACAAATTTATGTTGTGAATTTTATTTTACCTAGTTGAAAGTAACACCAAAGTTCATGCTCAGTAATCCAGTTAAAAATCCATTAATGTCCAGTCAGGTCATCTGGACGGTTTCTTTTTTATTTTTTTTATTTTTATTTTTATTTTTTTGCTGAGATGTTTTGTCCTTTATCCAAAGCGACTTTTTAAGTCTGAGGAGCCAGTTAGTTAAAAATAACACATTTCTTGCATAGACTTGTAATGTTTTGCACGTTTTGTAGCATTTTAGGCCTTTGCTTCACAACTTCAGAATTTATTTATTTACATGACCAATGTTTGTTGACAGCAGAGTCAGGACAAACGTTTCCAGATTTTTTTTTTTTAATTATTTTTATTTATAAAATTTATTCATTTTAAAATACCATACAAAACTATTCTATAAATGATAAGAATACAAAATTTAAAATGAAAGGAAGCAGAAAGAAGAAAAAGTCTTATTATATCTGCCCCTTTTTTTCAAACAATTAGTTCAAACATTAATAATCTTAACAAAACAAAATTAATAATTTTCTAACTT
>JARVLU010000179.1:15741784-15752974 GCA_031762415.1 Simpsonichthys santanae | reverse complement strand
AGAGAGTATGTTTGGATTTTATTTTTTAAGATTTTTTTGCAATTTTGGGAACAGGGTGAGAACACTCTGAAGCAAACACATCTTTAGAAAAAGAAAACAGATATTTTTAGATTGTCCAACATGGCCTCCTGACACCCATCATCATCATTATTGTCATCATTTTTCTTTATTTCAAGAATAAAACACAAAAATATCAGCCCACAATAAAAGAACATAACATTGAAGCCATAGAGCTGTTAAATATAATATAGTTTCTTTGAGTGAATTTAGAGATGCTCATTTGCATGTGTTTTGCTTTAAAGCTCAATTTTTTTCACCCCAGATTACTTTACTTCTGTTGGCTCTTGCTCTTACAGTTTTTAGTTGTAGAATCATTTTAGAATAAAAAAGAATAAATCTCCAGTTTTATACATTTGCCAAAGTTATCCCCTGACTTTGTTCATAATTTTACCAACTCAACAGCCATCACGCACTGAGCCTGTCCCACGCGTACTTGTAAATATTTGATTTTAAACAACCAACTTGTGATTGTTGGCAACAAAACAGGATTCTGCTGATTTTGCATATTTATTACAACTCATAGAATTTTAGTAGTGAAGTTTGTAATTAGCAATTGATTTTATCATAGACAATACATACACACACAAAAAAACCTGCATATTTTGACTTCTGTAATAGCTTTAAATTATTCCCTGAGCTCGTGAGTTTTGTTTCATTTTGAAAGCCACCAACTTTAATGATCATTTGACTATTAGATTCTAATTTAATGACACGTCTGTTCAACTTTCTTGCACAATAAGTTCATCTATTTTTCTGTTTTTCTGTCTTTCAGGTCTGAGTTTGCAATGATCTATAATGACCGGTCTGTTCAAGAAAGTCATCATGTAAGTGCAGCATTTCGCCTGCTGCAGAATGACCAAGTCAACCTCTTCACAAATTTGACACGAGAAGAATGGATGTGAGACTACTTTTTTATTCATCTGAATATTTCTACCTAACTAACGTTAATTTAGATTAAAATAGATTTTATCATTGGTAAAATTATAAAAATATGTAGTGATCAAACTTTACTGCAAGAAATACCTACTAATTTATTTTTTGTTCTGATTTAATGTTTTTTATTCTAATTAAATGAAATCTAGAGTTTTTATTTTTCCATTAGAGAAATAACATTCAATTCAAAACCCGTCTGAAATATAAACAGAAAAAAAAAATGATCTGGCCAAAAACAAATGTCTTACCTGTAATTTTACAAGTTAGGATACTCTGTTACGGAAAAGACAGAAAGAAGATGAACCCTTCTCCGACATTAGACTAGAGTGACATGAGATGTCAGCTCAGCATGATGCATGTCAAAACTGGAGCACTTTCACTGGGATAATCCTTCACAGCTGAATGACAAGTCCCCAGCTGCTCCCTTATTACTTTATAGAAATTTGCTCCAAAAATAGAAACAGGATTTATTGTGAACAAAACTTTGTTGTAAAACACACAAAAAATAAAAAATAAAAAGTTGTTGCAAAGGTAGTCAAAGCCTTGAAAAAAAAACTTATAATAATCTTAAAGAAGGCATCAAGACATCAAGAAGGTGAAACATTTTAGACTAAATCAAACAAAGTGGTTTAAAGTCAAGGAAAAAAAAACTGAAAATCAAAACAGGACATGGAGAAAATCAATTGGAACACATTGACCAGTTACAGCACAAAGAACTGGCAGTGAACAAATAAAACCCTGGCATATTTTTCACTGTGAAATGACCGAACACAAGGAACAGGTGTCAGGGTCGGAGAAGGGGAAAGAAAACAGTTCCGTTCAGTTTATTTATTCCATTCAATTCTATCCTATTCAGTTCAAAAATACTTTATTAATCCCAGATGGAAATTAAATGTTGTTGTAACTCATCATCCTGGTTTCATTAAAGAGTTTTTATAGATGCTGATGGCTGTGGGCAGGAAGGATCTCTTGTAGCCGTCTGTCTTACAGCGGATCTGAAGAAGCCTCTGACTGAAAAGAGAGGTGCTGAGCATTGTCTAAAATGTTCTTCATTTTATGAAGAATCCTTCTTTGTACAATCATTTCCAAAGGTTCTAAAGGAGTCCCCAGAACTGAGACAGCCTTCTTTATGAGCTTGTTTGTCTTTTTTTGTCATTTGCTCTGGTGCTGTTATTCCAGCAGATGATGGCAGAAAAGATATAGCGCTCTCTACAACAGACTTATAGAAGATATGCAGCATCATGTTGCAAACATTGAAGGACTTCAACTTCCGCAAGAAGTAGTCTGCTCTGTCCCTTCTTGTAGACGGCATGTTGCATTTCCGGTCCAGTTTGTTGTCCATTTGTACCCCAAGGTATTTATACTTCTCCACCACCTCCACTTCCTCTCCCATGATGGAAATAGGGTTGGACCTCTTCCTGTTTCTCCTGGAACAGGTCCAGGTTTATTTAGCACCAAGTCACAACAGAAGTTGTCTCAGAGCACTGAACAGAAACATCCATATACAGTATATATATATAAATAATAAGTTAACATTATTTATCTGAGGAGCAGACTGCTTTGGATTTAACTCCATCGCAGACTTTCATCTTGAGCAAGCATGAAAGCGACAGTGGAAAGGAAAAACTCCCTCATGAGGAAGAAACTTTTAGCAGAGCCAGGCTTGGGACAAGCGGCCATCTGCTTCAACCAGCTGGGTTTGGAAGGAACAGATATACAATGGCAGGTCAAGAATCAGATGTTAAGATAGAAATAGTATCAAATAAAAACTATTCAATTTTAACAATTTAAGGAAATGAGGTAAGTTTATCCTCTAGTAGTCTAAGCTTAAGATAGTATGACAAGCCAACCTTAACTATAAGATTTAGCAAAAAGGAAAGTCTTAAGTCCATAATAATAATAATACATTATAATGAATTTAATTTGTAACACACTTTTCACTAACAAAAATCTCAAAGTGCTACAAGGTGCAACTAAAGTCAATGATGAAAATAACAAATCGTAGAGACAGGGTGGATGAATATGGTACAAGAAGGTCTTCAGATAATCTGGTGAAGTTCCATTTAAGCATTGATGGGTAATGAGAGCAATTTTGTACTGAATTCTGTAGGTGACAGGAAGCCAATGGAGGTTATGGAGAATGCGTGTAATATGATCAAATTTACGAGCTCTCAATAAAATCCTGGCTGCACTGTTTTGAATACTGTATATCGAAGCTTCTGAAGGTTTTTGCCATATAAACAGGGAGTTGCAGTAGTCGAGCCTGGAGGAGACAAAAGCATGGACGAGTTTCTCTGCGTCAGCAAAAGTAAGAGATGGGCGAAATTTGGAGATGTTTCTAAGATGGAAGAAACAGGTTTTAAACAGATACGTAATGTGATTTTCAAATGTAAGATGAGAGTCCATTTTTATTCCAACATTTGTAACAGAGGTGGAGAGGGGGATGTCTTGTTCAGAAAAGGAAATACAGTACAGTAGTTGTTATAGTTGACGTTTGTAGCTGGTGAGGGGTGCCAATCAGTATGGCCTCAGTTTTGGAGCAGTTTAATAGAAGAAAGTTCTGATTCATCCATGCCCTTATCTCCTCCAGGCAGGTGGTTAGGGTAGTGAGTGAAGATGGAGACGGCAATGGTGATGATGATGATGCTTCAGTCCTGATGTAAAGCTGTGTATCGTCGGCATAAGAGTGAAAAGAAATGCTGTGCTGATTAATAATTTGACCTAAAGGGAGCATGTAAAGGGAAAATAGCAGTGGCCCTAGAACTGACCCTTGAGGGACACCACAGGAGACACAGACAGTCTGGGACTTGGCATTGCCAAGACTAACACTGTGACGTCATCTCCTCGCTCCAACAGGTGGCTCTCACACCACCTGCCTGAAGACGCGTTTCCTACAACTGGACTCTGACTCCCACCAGCAGCTGCAAAACAATAAAGTTGTTTTTGTTCGTTTCACTCTTGTTGTCCAGCTGATACCTGGCTGTCAGCTGGCATCCTCAGTAAGGACGTAGGTTTGTGTCTTCGTCCGGAGCGCCGTGACGTAAGAGGCTGGGCCTGCTGGCACCTCTTTGGGGTGGGGTCAGAGTCAGTTGGGCAGAAACTGAGGAGCTGGGACCCTGAGAGTTAGAAATTGATTTTAACAGTACCTTTAATGTCACGTATGCTGAGGGGCAGAGCATTTGAACCTGGCTGTTTACTACTCATGCAGTTGTTTGTTAATTCGCTTTTTATCATGTGACTTTTGGCATAGGATCCAAGTTCACCATCTGTTACCATGGTGATGCCTTTAAATGAGCTGTAAATAAATTCATGGGGGCTGTTACATTATTACATTGAATAAATAACTTTAGGGGTGGACCTTAAACACAACCACACACAAATGAACTGTTTTTAAGCAACAATACCTGTATCCTTGAGGAAACTCAATTGTTTTTCATATTACCAGTACATGCTAGCATTTTATTTTGTTTCTGATAGTGGAAGTGAATATTCTTTTGTGTATGAGTAGGTGTGCAGTTCAGTGAAGCATTAGCATAACTCACTTCATTTCTGTTTCCTCTCTGCATTGGTGAAACCGATACAAATCTTCCATCCCCGAAGCCAGAGATTAAGTTATGCTAATCACTGCTGATTGCTGCTACATTACCGTCACTATAACACCAGCAGCTTTCAAACACCTTGCTCCAAGACTCAGCTTTATACAAACAAGGCAATGTCTCTCAGGTTGGCGAATAAGAATTGGGTGTAAAGGTCCATCAATAACCTAATTGCTTTATTAGCCGTTAACAAATGAGGCTTTGGCCCCAAATGCTTTGTGTAAGGATACAGTTCAGTGGAGCAAATCTTTCCTGGAGCAAATGCTGAGGCAGCCTCTTGATGTAAATGCCTCGCAACCCTACCCCCAGACACCTAATATCCCATTTTTTAAGTAAGAGATGATTATCTGTTCTCTCCAAGTCTGCCTCTGTAATATGATGCGCTGTACTGGGACAGGGCTGATAGAGTAAAGACATCAGGATTAATCTCAGTGTGTAATTACTCTCATGATTTATGGGCCTCTCTCACATACACACTTGCACTGATGCAGCCAACTACACAATCACGTAATTTTCATGGTGGCAGGTAACAACGAAGCAGAAAAAACTTAAAATGATGAACTCTCAAGCCATCAGGACCAAAATACTTTGGGATTTTCTGACCCAGACCGACAAACGGGTGACGGCTAATCAACCAGATGTGGTGGTTGACAAGCAAGAGAAGAAGACAGTGGTGGTAGATAGTGGTGATTGAAAGAAGGAGCACGAGAAACTCAAGAAATATCAAGAGGAAACAGAAGTTGTAGAGAGTCAAAGCATCAGTAGTCCCAGTGCTCACTGGAGCAGTTGGTGCTGTGGCCTCCACACTGGAAGAGTGGCCCCAACAGATCCCATGGAATAACATCAGAGATCTCTGTCCAGAAGAGCACAGTCCTAGGAACAGATAAGATGCTATGTAGAACCCTCAAACTGCCAGGCCTCTGGTAGAGAACCCACGTCTGAAGTGAAGTGGAACTGAACAAGTGGAAGAGTAGGGCGAGGTATGACCTGTTACTGAGGTGTAGTCTGTTGATGTGTTTCATGGATGTGTTTGTCACTGTGGCCACTTAATTTAGTGACAGAAGTTCAGAAGTCTGATGACTTGGGGTTGAAGCTGTTGCAGGATATGACCCAAGGCCGTAAACAGTCAATATAGGAGTGTGCTTTTTTTTTTTTTTTTTTCATTCAACCTTTATTTATACAGGTTAGTCTCATTGAGCCACAAGGACTCATTTACAAGAGAGACCTGTCTTAAACAAAGAACACAGAAGATGTACAGACAACAATAGGCAATCGTATTAAAAGTATCTAAAAAGAAAAAAGTAAATAGAAGAAATTATATAAAAATGAAACAAAACAAAAACAGAAACCTGACCTGAGGCCCCTTTTCCTAAATCTGACATTCTGACCTCTGACCCTAACCAAACCCAACACTAAACCTAACCCAGAGCCCTGACCCTAAACTTAACCCAGAACCCCTTTCTCTAAACTTACCGGTAACTCTCTGACCTTTGTCTTTAAACCAAATCCTGACCATAAACTTAACCCTGACTGCCAAGCCTAAACTCAGACCCTGACAGGAACCCTGGGCCTATCATCCACATAATACTCTCTACCTGAAACCCTCGATGGAGTGAGGGCATAGCTGGAGGCCTGGGTGGGGGGATGGGGTTTGTGTAGGTGAGTTAGTTCAGTGATGGACTTTCTAGTCTCTATTGCCTTTGGTGGTTTTGTTGAATCTGGTGAGGCAGCGTCTGAGACTTATATCTTGGATGGAGTGGAGGGAAATCTTAAAGATCTACTCTGCCGTTCTCGCCACCCTCCTCAGATCCTTCCAGTCTGCAGCTGAGCAGCTTCATCCCCAGACAGAGATGCAGCTAGTTATGAGGTCATGATGCTCTCGAGATGGTCCCTCTGAAGAAGGTAGTAAGGCCAGGAGGCTGGAGGTGGGATCTTTTCATCTTGCAATGGAAAAAATGTTTGTAGGATCAATCATCCAAGTAGATAAAAACAAAAGAAGTTCAATCATTTCATCTGGACCAGTTTTGTGGGAACACTGCTGGACTCTCTTCATTAGGGACCCTGTGTTATTTGACCCCGGCAGCTGACCCATTATGCACATCCCCCAGGAACCTGATGCTCTCCACCACCTCCACCACTATGTTGCTTATGAACAGTGACATGCGATGTGGCTTTGTTTTTCTCTAGTCAACAATAAGCTCTTTTGTTTGGTTGACATTCAGGACCAGGTTATTTTTCCTACACCAGTTCACAAGGTGTGTCACCTCACCTCTTCCCAGTATGCCAGGTTGCTGTTGCTGATCAGGTCCATGACTGTTGTATCATCTGCATAACCAACAAAGTCCATGCTCAATAATCTGCATACTTAATGATGTTTGATCTCAGACCTGGCAACGCAGTTGTGAGTCATCAGGGTGAAGAGAAGAGGGCTCAGCACACAGCCCTGAGGGGATCCCTCGATCAAGTGGATGACAGAGGTGTTCCTTCCCACATGTATTATGTATGAATATGTTTGTGATGACTTTTTTCTATTTATGAACTTACTAAAGTTTTGAAATTATATTTTTGAGTTAGTAATGTCTTGCTAAGGTCAATTAACGGTTGCAGCCCATTATTTTTATTGATTTTGAACTTAATTGATTTTTTAAAAAGTTATTTGCCTTTAGATGTAAATCAAATTATTCTTATTTTCAAAATGCATCCAGTGGTTCACAAGATATTTTTCTAACAGACAAAAGAACACACACACACACACACACACAGACGTTGATTTCAGCTCAACAGCACGTCTGTCGGCTGCCGCTGGATGTTAGAGTTGTGTTGCTATGACTACCAAAAGGGGACACACAGGAAGAGGAGTTTGCGTAGAGGAGGAGGAGGCGGCGGCGAGGAGAGCAAAGTGGTCTGAGATTTAGAAAGAGAAACAGGCTTGCAGAGTTACCAGCATTTTGACAGCACGACTTAACTAAAAGCCATAGCTGGGACAACAGGAGCTGTTGGTGAGAGGAGTCGTCTCCAAAAACCTGCTGCTGACGAGGAGCATCAAAAGGAGTCCGAACACTATCAGACAGCTGTTTGTTGGGTAGGTGATGCTCATGTGGATGTGTTAAAGCTTTTGTTTTTAAATGTTTATCAGCTAGAGAGAGATTATAGAATGATTAGTCTTATTTCAGTTCCTGTTTCCCTCTTTGTGCATTGGCATGTTTTTGAAAAAGCACCATTTCCACTACTAAAACACTGTCCACATAGGTTTCGATGAAGTTATATGTTGTATTGATGTTTTATCATAGAAACCAAAGAGTGCCATGCCTATTTAAATTGGTCTACCTGAGTTTTCACTTTCAGCTTCATATGTAGAGGCCAAGTTGAGTTCAAAAGAATAAAATAAACCGAGACAGGCTCAGAGAGGGTAGACTGACAGATATATTCAAATGAGGCAGACACTCACAACTAGCTGTGTGTGTGCGTGTGTGTGAGTGGGTGTTAAAGCACACTTCATTGACTGTTTGATTGTGTGGGTGTGCACTCGCTTTGCTTTTATTTCCGTTGTGTGGTTATGTGCATATATGTGTGTGTGTGTGTGTGTGTGTGTGGCTTTGTCTCTCTTGCAGTGCAGTAATGATATTTATTGCAATCTTTGCAGCAGGAGAGGGGGAGGGGTGTGGTCGAGCACAAAGCTTCATGTGGCTTTGTTTCTACCACTTCCTATCATTTTCTGTGCGTTTGTACATGTGAGAAAGAGTGCGTATGTGTGCATGTGAACTGCCGAGGGTGGTTTCACATCTAACTTCTAGTTTGCTGTCAGGTGCGTTTTAATAAGCTGCCACTTGTCACTTTCAGTTTGGGCTCTCTCGCAGCTCTGATGAGTACCTTGTCCACCAGCTCAGAGATGCAAACGTCCAGTCTCACCTCCCAGTTCATCGTGGGGCCCCAGGCTAAGATACCTCGGAGGAGAGGGCGGCCTCCTATTTGTAAGCTGGAGTTCCAGAGCGACTTTATTGATACTTTGTCCGCCCTCAAGGTCCCGAAGAAGAGAGGAAGGAAACCTGGCTTTAAGGTAAGTCAGAGTTTGATTTTAGTTATCTAAAGTTTTTTTTTATTTTAAACAAGAGGCGAGTGAAAGAAGCACAGCAGCAGTTGTTCGCCTGCTGGTTCTGAATACATTTAAAGAAAAGTTCAATTAAAAGTTTTTAAATCTTGCTAATTGTTTTTAAAGTAACTGTGTTTGGTTGTTCAGGCTCTGATTTGTCAACCGAGTTCCTTTTATAGAGAAAACATAAGAAAACTTGGGCTTACGATGTAAAAAAAAAAAGTTGTGGCTTTCTTGAGCACAGAACGTAAAGAAATTATTTTATTTAAAAAAAAAATGTGTTTTTGGATCATTTTAGGCAAGAAAGTACTGTATACCAATGTGTATTTAAATCCCTCCACCTTTTACTGACACTGGTAGCATTTTTTTTAACGTTTAGCAGCATAAATACTGTATTAGCACACGTAGTGCTATCACTATTTAATTTCACAATTTCATAGTTCATTGTGTTTGAAATATGTATAATGGTTGACATTTACTTGGTGTCTGAATGGTTTATGAGTGATGATTTGTTGTGCCTCAGAGGGCCAACAGTTAGTGACAAAAATCAATTTACTTTACAATGTTGTCTCCATGGATATATTTTAGCAGAACTGGAGATTAAATGAGTTTGCCTCTAATGACTTAAACAGCAAAAGAACTGAGAGTATAGAAACCAACAACTTTGAGGCAATTAAAATTTGACTGAATAGGCTATAGCACAATGTGGGTGGGCTTAGACCCCCCAACACCACCACTTTAGCTATGCCTCTGCTAATAATACTTTAGTATTTCATCTGAATTTTATGCTCTTGAAATATTTTTTTTATTAATGACAGATGATTGCTTTTGTCTCAGTCATATTTGCACACCTTTACATTTTTATACATATTTTAGCCTAAACTTCTGTATTATGGAGAGTGGAATGTGATGTATTTATTTATTTAATTTTGACACATTCCACCCTCCATACTGTGCACACAAGATGATTGTGTTGATTTCTACTCATCCACCACTTAACGTTATGTTGTGTGTGTGTGTTTGTCATGAATGTGTATGCACCTGTGCAGCTGAAGCCCAGGATGGTGAGGCCCCCACTCGGTCTCTCTGCTCCCAGCAGCACTCCAGAACCTGAGATGGGCTCCATCCCACAGGACGCTGCTATTGTCCCACACTCTGCCACACCACAAGTCCCGACAGGTAACAGAGTTAATTTAATCTTCATGAAAAAGTATTTTAATTCAGGGAGATGGTCCTAAATTTAACAGTTTTGATTGGATGAGATGACAATTTAGAAGCAGAAGGTTAGTTTTGGTAATTATGCATAAATTGAACTTTTATTGTGAAGAGGCTGTTGGTTAAGTTGTAATGTAAATTATACTCTTCTTTTTTCTTTTTCTATATTATCTTTTTTAATCCGGTTTCTTCCTCTGACTGAGGTTAAAATACACCACATCTGTCTGTTAGCAAGCGCCATCTGTCTGCTTTGATCTCCAAATATATGAAAGTCTGACTGCACAGGGAATGTGCACGTTATATGTAGAAAAAAAACATGTCTATTTACTGTGCATGTCTGCATGCTTTAAAGGGAGAAGTACACATCTCCAGACACAATCACATGTTTGATATGCTTATTTAATCCTCCCCTACTGTTTTATTGACTCCAGAGAAAATCGGATATTTCAAATTATTTCACAAAACAAGAACTAATTGATTTATTTCTGCAGCTATCGTGTCTCTCCTTTTGTTCTTTATTTTACCCCCAGGGTTTGTCTTGTTCCAAATAAGCTAATATTTTAAGATTTCCCTGAGTGTACTTAGCATTGAAGTAGAAGTCTCGTGTGTCAAGGACCAGACGTTGTTTTTTTGGTTCTTCTGAACCCGTGATAAGTGTTTGATGTCGAAGCACAGACACTCACGAAAAGAAGCACACACACACAAATCAGTGTGCTCCCCGTGGTGCCGCCCAGACAGATATGTAAATCATTGCTTTGGGGAAGTGGAGAAGCATTTCAACATGGTTCCTGTATTTTTGGCTACAATTTCTGGGCTGCAGCCAAAGCAACATGCATTCCTCTTACAACAATAAATATAAAGCTGTGTTATTATCTGTCATTCTGGATGCAATGAAAGACATGTGATTCATGCCTGAGCACGCCATCAAAATAAATGAGAAAAACCTCTAAAGAGACTTTTTGTTTTATAAATCTGTCCTTAAGTAAATCCATAACTGACTGGTTCCAGCCAAACCAGGAGGTGTCTGCATTATTGACAAGTTGAAAACTGGGTGGCACAAATAGGAACAGATTCACGGGGATTTCTCTCCGATCGTTGATTTTATATTTGCTTGTATTTAAAGAGCTGCGGGAAGTGAAACTGTTGTCTAAAACTGTAAAAGGAAAAAAAACAAAAAGACTCAAGAGACAGAACTTCTTGCTGAAGTCCAATCCCCATTTAGACTTCAGAGATGTTATGTGTTAATAGATGTTTCCAGTTTGGAATCTACAACTAGTCAAGAAAATTAAGATGGTT
>JARVLU010000179.1:15730062-15740402 GCA_031762415.1 Simpsonichthys santanae | reverse complement strand
CTGCACCACCTGGTGGTGGATGGGTTAAATGCAGAGAGTAATTTTGTCCTTGTGTGGCAACATACATTGATGACATTATTATTATTATTATTATTATTATTATTAGCACATATCTTTGATCTTTATATACTGTTTCTTTTTATACTTTGAAGTTTTGTCATTTTTTTGAGTGTATCTGTGACCTTGCGTACACAGTTTCATTCCACCTCATGTACCACATGATGCAAAAGACAGAACCTTGAACCTTGGAAAAAAGAAAGCTGTGGTTTGAGAACTACTACTGGGCTGATCAAGTGCAAAATATCCCTGTTATGTTTATTTTTGCTTGTACATTTATATGAAAGTAAACATGAATACCGCAGCTGACTGATGTGAAAGCAAAGTTAATTTCCATCCCAGACCCCCACCTTCCCTACATAACAGTTCCATCGTCAACAACGGCCAAAACGAGATGCAGTTCAGGCGTCACTGCTGCTGTGTCTCAGACTGAAACAGAGCAGACTGTGTTGTACGTGTTGAACCAGCTTACCTTTGTAGTTTGCTTCTCCTTCATGATGATTCTCGATAACAGCACCACCCATATTGGCATCGTGGCTTTGACTGTGACAGTGACAGAAACAAGGGAGCAACATGAGTTTTAAAAGAGCAGAAGCAGCAACAGAGAAAATAAATGGTGAAATGTGAGCCACAGAAATGCCTCTCCGTCAGAACAGGACCCAGACCTGTCAAACATGTGTCGCTCAGGGATTTATACGTCCCAACTGGGCTGCGTTGTTTTAGCGCCGGCTGATGTACGTAGACATTTAGCTTTTATGCACCATCAACAATGCTTCATATTGTTAAACAGTGGTTGCACACACACAAAAAAACAAGGCCTATTGCCAGATTTTAAATTGATTAATCTCTGTTAAATCGGAAAATATAGAATAATCCTAAAAGAGAAGCTAATCACCAAAATAAATGATATGCAAAATTAATAAGGTTGAAATGATCGGCAAGTTTGTGAAATAAAATACCTCTGGAGAGGTAAATTAAACAAACATTAGAACAAACTAAGACTTTAATATAATATTATCTAATCGAATATTCACCAGTTCAGAGTAACTACTGTACAATGAAGTGTGTAAAATCTTGAGTAATGACATTTTGCTTCCAAAAACACCACTTTTTTTGATTTTGCATAAGTGGTCTAAAGCAACTGTGCTCCAGGTTTTCTGAAGTTCTTTTTTAAGATTTTCTCTGGACAATGCATTTTTAGATTTGTCTAGTCTTTGTACCCAAGCCCTTTAAAGTTTATTTTGAAACTGGTGGTCTGTCATTAAGGCCCTGTTCAGACCTCTCGCTAGACTCAGTCCTGAGTGATCAAATTGCAAGTGGAAAGCACTATACATAAGAGTGAAGGACTCAGTGCACATCAATCAAGTCTTCATTCAGACCACCTTCAGTCTGGACCCAGTATGCACATCTGGCAGTCTGAACAGCAGTCTGTCCTGAGCCAAGCTGTTCGACCTTCTACTGAACAGAGGAGATGGATTTTCAGCCAACACATTTTGCACCAGTGCCTTCCCTGACTCTGATCAGTAGAGATGTCCCCAATAAGCTCTAATTTGGACAACTTTGTGGAATGAACTGCTTTTTGTACAACTGTGCTGAACGCTTCACTGGCTCAAACTCATGAACTGTCAGCGCAGTTTCACTGTGGTGGATTTTTACAAGCTACTAATCAACGTATGTGCCTTTATCCCTCTTTTATTACGCTTTAGGTAATTAAGCCTATGAACATAACTACAAAATGTGATTCAAATGGCACTAAACAGTGATCATGTCAAAATAAAGTCAGAAAGTTTTCTCATTATTCAGCCTTTTCAGTAACCTTTTGAGTAGAAGGCTAACGGCTCAGAGTATTCCCAACATAACTATTTAACATAGATGTTCTGCGTGGCAAAAACAGTGAACGCAAACTGTTCAAACACTGACTGACGAAAATACCTTTCCAACATCACAGGCATGAAAAGACTTATAGAAGTAGTTAAGAGTATGGAACAGTTCAAGAAACCAGTAGAACTCATAATCAGTAATAGCAGTTATTTTTGTAGAGCAAGAAAACATACATTTATCTAATATAGAATTATTCCACAATTCATTTTTTTATTGTTTATCTTGCAACAAAATGTAAAACATGTAGCGAAATGTCCCTACTGAATGCATGCAGCTCAAAGTCATCACTTTGTTTGCTGTAACTAGACAAGATCATGACTTCTGATCGAAGTGAAAGCATAATATTGTGTGCATTGAAATAAGAGTTTTAACCCTTGTTTTGTCCTTTAACTTTATGACCATCCATTGTTTTTAAGGGGCAAAAAATCAACTACCTTATTTACCTGGTAACTGCTTATAATAATATTATTTATATACTTTTGTCCTAAATAAACTTGTCATTCTTTTAGAGCTATTTCAGCCTGAAATACAAACCTCAGATTTAAGTGACTTTTTTAACATTTTGTTGGGGGGGAAAAAAACAACAACTTTGCATTTAAGATTTTTTTTTAATTCACAGTACCGTATATTTATTTTATAACAATTAAAAAAAAGAAAAGGATTTTCCTCCACCAGTAAAACTGAAAGCATCGAGCTTTTGAGCTCAGAACCGATGCTTGGTTCTGCTGGTCCAGCCAGAGGGGTGCTGGACCTGGTGGGTGTGCTGCACTGACCCCCACCCCCTCACCCACCCCTGATGAAAAAAACAAAACAAAACAATGTATCTATCAGTCACACTCAATGTAGGCAGCGTTGGGCACTTGAGTAGGCGTAGAAATCACCGCTCACCGCCTGTAATTGAGAAGGTTGATTATTACAGAAACCTGTTTGATGCTCACTGTGTGACGTGGCTGTGTTTTCCTGCAGAGCAGGTCCGTGACATAGATCATAAAAATGCTTTGAGGTACGCAGTTAAATGGCCGGTTGTGAACGCTCTCCATCAGAGCTGTCCACTTGCAACTGGGGTCGCGTAAAACAGAAACAAAACTCAAGGTGTAAAAAGGGCCTAACACACAATTTGTTTCAATGTTCTAGATAATACATCATGGTAGAAACTATGCAAATGCATAGGTTTTACAAGCATTTTACACCAACAGGGTGATCGTCAAAAATATGAAAACTCTGCACAAATTAATGTAATTTATTTTTTTTATAAATGAGTGAGGTTGAAAAACAAAGATTAATAGATATAAATCTATTTTTCCATTGAAACACACACACACATGTGCATGCACACACATGTGCAGGGGTCTGCAACCTTTATGATCAAAAGAGCCATTTTATACCTTCGTTCACTAACATAAAAGTATTCAGAGCTGCAACAACCTGCTACAACTGTGATTATCAACTGGTGGCCCATGGGCCACTTTAAGTTTGTTGGAGGTGCTTTTGTAGCCAGAAGGGGTGACATAAATATATACAGTATATTAAAAAAAATCTAATAATTTTTATTTTTTTACAATTTAAGAAAAATGAAAAGACCAGATTCTTGTAGGAAGGTGTAGTTTTTTAATTAATAAAAACTATGAACTGTGGAAAAATTGATTACCGGTAACTATAGAAATAATGCATAAAGTTAAAGTGAGTATGTTTTACTCCTTGTACAAGTTCCAGCAAAAGAAATGACAGGAAAACTGCTAAAACTAGTCCTTTTTTGTTGTTTGTATAACAACCAACAAAACTCAGTTTTATTGTAGTTTTTGGTCAAAGCTTGAAAGAGCCGCTGCACAGGGACCAAAGAGCCACATGTGGCTCCAGAGCCGCAGGTTGCAGACCCCTGGTCTACAGAAACCCAGCTCACTATCATATTGGATACAGATTGTAGAACGGTTCTCCTTAACAACATCCCTGCCCAGTTCCTTTCTGCACAACCAAATACTAAATATATCTGCTCACTGTAAGAAGGTCTAACATGAAAAATGTTTATTATTATGAACATAGTTAATAATACTGTATATTTAACAGGGTGCTGGAATGTGAGTAGAGATCAGGGTCAGTAATTAACGTCAGTATTTGGATCTATGATGTTTACTTTGCTTATTTAGAGTCAGTTCTGTTCCTTGACTTTGAGATTTGATTTTTTTCTGTACTTTTGCCACTTTATTTCTATCAATGCCAACATGTTTTTTTTATGTTTAAATGAAGCAAATGTAAAAGTTGACAATGGATTTATTTTTACATAATGCATTTAAAAAATCTTCACACAGCAGACACAATGTTGCCTGATGAGTTCACGTGTGAGCTTCCTGTGGACTTCAAGCGTTACGCCATGGATCCCAGTGACGCCGCTTTCAACGTCATGACATCACAATACCAAACCAAGCAGTCCCACGGTTACCGCAGCAGCAGTTGCTCCACTCCCATAGGTGTGCTCAGACAAATGTCGAGCCCAGCGAGCTTCCAGGACGGGAACAGAAGCAGTGAGTCAGTTTTGTCATGGTTTCATACAAATCAAAGATAATAATTAGAGAAAATGAACAGATTCATGGTAAAAATGATGATTTCTTCCATGCAGCCTGCAGCCTGATGCCAGACACCAGAGAGAGCAAGCGTCTCTCTGGTAAAGATCCATCCAGCTGGGGTGTAGAGGATGTGGTTTGGTTCATCAAAGAGGCTGACCCCCAAGCCCTGGGGCCCCACGCTGAGGCTTTCAGAAAACATGTGAGTTCAGACTCTCAGTACTGAGAACAGAAATATTAAGTGTCTTTTAGAGCAGACGCAAGTGTGCTTTAGTTTTACGATAGGTGGGTGAAACCTGAAGGAATAAAATTGAAAAGCTCAGTGTATCCAGCACCAGATTTCATCCATCCAATACCATTACCAGCTTCTTCCTTTTCAGGCTGCAGGGGTCACTTGTGCCCATATCAACAGTCAGTGTGCGAGTGGTGGGGGACAATCTGGACAGGTCACAAGTCCCTCACAGGGACACATACAGCCATTCTCTTTCACTCACACCTAGGAACAATTTAGTTACCATTCAGCTTAACATGCATGTTTTTGGTCTGTGGGAGGAAACCAGTATATCTGGAGGAAACGCACACATGCACAGACAGAACATGCAAACTCCACCCAGCAAGTTCCCCGGCCGGGATTCGATCCAGCAACCTTCTACAAATAAATCTAAGCTTAGTCTTATTAAAAACATTTGAAGGTATATGTGTTAAACTCAAGGCCCGGGGGCCAAATGTGGTCCTCGTTAACATCTTGTTGGGTATCTGATTTGAGTTCATGTAGTTTCTGAAATTGGCCTTTAGTTTGAAAAAAGTTTTAATTTTGCACCCCCCACCCCCCCTCCCCCCTTTTGTGAGTTTGACACCCCTGCTTTAAGGTGTCTGGAGCTCTGCCCCAAAGCATCAAATCTCTAAACTTCTTGAACCACCCCACCACCTTCTCCTCAGGCAGAAATAAATATCTGAAATGTCCCAGATAAAGATCCTATAAGATATGAGACAAACAATGGATTTCAATGTTGCCCATCAATGAAAATTGAAGGCAGATGACAAGTGATTCATCTTTGAAGTCAAGCAATTTCAAGATGGCTGCCTCAGCCATCTGACCTTCAAAGCATAAAAATGCCTAAACTCAATCAGTTTTACATGCATTCATTCATTTATTTCTACAGGTTAATCCCAATGAGCCTTGGGGACTCATTCACAAGAGAGAACTGAATTTTAACAAAGAGTATTGACAACAGTGGACAACAATAGACAATCATAGATGCATACAAATTAATTATTTTTATTTTCAGCCCAACTGCAACCACCACATTGTGTAAAACAGAGGCCGTTTTAAACAGTGTAAAGATACATTACGGCATTACACAGAAACAACAGCAAAATTATGCCAAACACTTTGTATAACATACTTTTAGGCTCTGATTAAAAAAATACATTTTGCATATGTAACAAATATGTACATCATTGTTTCCATTGAGCTCAGTATTGGTGTGCGAGTAGCTGAGACAACTCTGAGTGTGGCGTCTCGCAGTATTTGATGAGATTTCACAATGTTTTCAAAATTTGATCAATACTGTCTTTTCTCAGCATATATGATTTTAGATCAATACTTGGATGTGAAAGACAACAATGTTCAGTCAGGTCATCTGAACAGTTTCTTTTTTTTTTTTTGCTGAGACATTTCTTCCTTCATCCAAAGGACTTCTTCAGTCCGAGGAGCCACAAACAAACTGGAGCCCTATAAGCACCATCTCCCATAGTGGAAAAAAACAGTTTGCTGGTGATAAGATGGCTTCTGTGGGCCGCCCTCTCCCCCATCATGGCTATCTTAGAGGAGTTGATGGGGGAAAGGGCAGGCCCCAGAAAGCATCTTATCACCAGCAAACTGTTTTTTTTTTTCCACTGTGGGAGTTGATGCTTGTGGGACTCCAGTTTGTTTGTGGCTCCTCAGACTGAAGAAGTCCTTTAGATGAAGGACGAAACATCTCAGCAAAAAAAACCCCAAAACCATCCATTTGACCTGACCTAACATTGTTGGATTTGTACCTGGATTATCGAGCATGAACTTTGGTGATATGCAAGACTATGGCTAAAATGTGCTCCTTCAAGGGATGCTATGTCTAATTTTCTTTTAGCCATTTTAAACCTTTTATTGCACATTATGTAACTCTCATTAGGTACGTGTTGTGTTTCAGGAAATAGATGGAGACGCCCTGCTGTTGCTGAAAAGTGAGATGATGATGAAGTACCTGGGACTGAAGCTGGGACCTGCGCTCAAACTCTGCTTCCACATCGACAGACTCAGACAGAATGGCAGAAACTGAACCGTCATTCAAACCTTATTCAACAGACTCCACGCTCAGTGGCACTCACTGTATCTCAACCACATTTTGTTGGACGATTTGATATATTTTTATCCACACGCAATTACTTTTAACAGCTAAAGTTGATATTTCCTTTTCACCTTCGTTCATCAGGATTCGTTTTTCCAGAGAGGGCAGCTACTGTCAGTTGAAACATGACCTATCAGTAGCAATAATTAGAGCAGACCACATTTGTAGCCACAAAAAGATCAGGGTTTTTATTCAGCTGCTTGTTTTAAAACAAGGGTTTTCTATAGTCCTTAATGCTTTTACTATAGGTTTTATGGACACAAACTGTTACAACCAGTATTTGATTGCGACCAGCACTTGCTGTGATTTTGATTAGTCTTTTCACATCTGACTTTGTTAAGGATTACCAGTAAGAATAATTTGCAGTAATACAGTGCAGCACAGGGTGATTACATCACAACAGTTATTACATCATTTATATTGCAGGCATGTCTAGTCCTGGTCCTTGAGGGTCAATATCCTGCATGTTTTAAACATTTCTCTGCTCCAATGCACCTGATTTGGAATCAGTGGGTGATCAGCACATTTCTGCAAAAACTAGGTAAAATAACCATTGAATCAGCTGCGTTGAAGCAGGAAAACAAGTAAAACATGCAGGAGAGAGGCCCTCGAAAACCAGGATTGGACAACCGTGCCGCACACCATCAGGCTTTAAAGGTATCACTCTTAAAAGCTACACCGATGTGTGAAAAGCCGTAAAATACGATTCCTTGAAAACAACGTTAACGTTTGACGACCACAGACCGCAGCTCGGCACAAGTTCAACAATTAGACGCATCATGAGTCAGAGGCGCCGGCAGACACACACAGGAAGGAGGAACGACAGACAAGCTCACCACTTTGCAAAAGTACCTGATTCACTGTGCAAATGAAACTCGTACTGGTTGATGCTCTCTAACAGCTGCTGTCACTACATTGTCACTCGGATGTGCTGACGTTCTGTGGACAGGTTTAATATTTTACTTGTAGATTGATCTTCAAGCTGTCTGGAGAAAAAAAAACGTTGAATTCTTACCAGACTGATGAGCTGACAGCTGTTTTAATGTCAATCAAACATTTCCTGATAGTTCATGCTGCTTTTAAAATTGTATTTATTTAGTTTGCATTACTCAGTTGTTTCCTGCTTAGATATTATGATACAACATTTGGAAGTGTTTTAGGCTGTATCAAAGGTGCCACACACACAGTAGCTGCTGCTGCTGTTTGCATTGGCAAATGACAATACACCATATTTTCCACCGTACATGTCGCTCTACCCAATAAGTCGCATCAGTCCAAAGTGGAAAAAATCATAAATAGGTCGCTTCGCCGTATACATCTCATCTATTATGTGTCACCGTTGATGCGTCGGGCTTGTTACGCGTCACCGCTGACAACCCAGAAATGTGGGCCAAATGCAGAAATGTGGGCCGGTGTTGTGCCAAAGTTCGATGGGCTTTCCAATGGCGGCTGCGGGCGCGTACACAGAAGAACTTTTAAAAGAATTTAACAAGATTAACACTTAAAAACAATTATTTGTTTGATCAAAATTATAGTAAAGGTGTGTCTCAGTCTACTTTTTGCTTAATAAATGCACCTTGACGATCAAATCAGCTATGTTTCAAAACCCGATCTGAGGAAGCGGCGGGCACGCGCAGAGGAACAAGCCTCCGCATTTCTTTGAAATTTAACAAGATAAACATCTAAAACAATTATTTGTTCACTTTAAATTATAGTAAATGTGTGTCTCGGTTTAACGTTTGCTTAATAAATGGAATAACGGTCAAATCAGCTGTATTCACTGCCTCGGTGCTCCGGTAGCACGCAGAGGGAGGAAGAAAACAAGGAGGAACGCTGCTCGTTTCTTCGAAGTTTAACAGGAAAAGAACCTAAAACAATTATTTGTTTGCTCGAAATTATAGCAAAGGTGTGTCTCATTTGAACTTTTACTCAGTAAATGTACTTTAATGGTCAAATTAGTTGCATTTTGCTGGGGCGGTGCAGCTGGTTTGACTTGCTCCAAGCAGTGAACAGAATAAAGGTGGTCTAAGGCAAGCTGATTGTGTCATTAATAGCTGGTGAAGATTTTCAGTCATCCAGAACATGGTAAATTAAAAAAGTTCAAAACAAAAACAATAAAGTATAAAGTAAAGTATAAAGTCCAGCTGTTTTTGTATTGAGCTTTTTTGAATTTGTCATTATAGCCATGTTTACCTATTACATTATAAAATGGCATGCCTTACTGCTACTACTACTCTGCTGCCATCTAGCAGCTGAAAATGTTACTGTTCAACATTTTTCAGTCAGAATGAATGAAAACAGTCATATCGCAGCCAAAAAAAAAAAGTTTATAAATATAGGTAAAATCCATAAATACGTTGCTTTGGCCTAAAGTCGCAGGGCATGAAAACTGTGCAAAAAAACAAAAAAACAAAAAACAAAAAAAACAACAACAACAACGTGATTTATAGGCCAAACAATTATGGTAATCCTAAACAATTGTGTAATCTGAAATTAACAACTTTTTAAAATGGCATTTGCATGAACCACTGTAAAGCTTGATTTGAGTTAAAATAGCAGAAACCTCCTTTAATTTGGGTTTCTCTTTGCAAACCCTGTTTCTCCAATCTGAGGTTGTTCAAAGACTAATCCACAACAGGTAAGCTATTATTTGGTCATAACCTCACTTAGACAACTTCACACTAAATCACGACCCCTTTACGTTTTTTTTAGAATTCCCACAACCAATCAGAACGTGGCTGGATTGTGACAAATCAGAAAAATCTCCCCCAGTGCGATCCAACATGGTGCTGACCATTGTAGCAAGGTCGTTGTCCAGCATGAAGGTTAGAAGCTTAAAATGATAAGAACTATCCCTTTAGTGTAGTCTATTAGTATCTTCTCCAACATTCAATCACTTGTCTTGTTTTAACAGTTTACAGCGCACCATACCTCTTTTTATTCCACTTTGAACGGAAAAGTCTCTGCTAAAGCAGTATTTCATGGCAACAGATGAATTCTTGCATTAACCTAAAGGTGATGCAGCCTCATGATGCTCTACAGACAACACTGTGTTAAACTTAATGATTGTTCACAATCAGTACAGGTCAAACTTTTACTTAAACCCAAACAATTTTTCAAACTTTTGCCCCAGTACTTGATGTTTAATCATGCTTTTTTTTTTTTTTTAAATGATGCAAGAAAACACCCAGGAGGGACAGAATGTGTTTTTGTGTTGTTTCATAGGGGTCTTAAACCCATAGAAGCTTTGTGCACATGTACAAAGACACAAACTTGAAAACAAAGCACTGATACTTACAGCAACACAATGGGAATATTTCAGACTGTGTATCTTACAAATGTTTGGTAAATCATTTTGTGTTTATTTTACATCTTCTGATTGTTGTTTTTGCTCTCATTTTGGTCATTTTGTATATGTTTGTGATTACTTATATATACAGTATATATACAGTAT
>JARVLU010000179.1:15576402-15588402 GCA_031762415.1 Simpsonichthys santanae | reverse complement strand
TGTATATATATATATATACATATATATACTGTATAATATATTTATTTACAAGCATGTAGTTGTTTAACAACTTGTTAAAATACACCAAAATGCAAGAAATCACATCTACTTTATTGAAAATTTTCCAGATTCCTGCACACACCCCCAAATGAAAAATACCCCATGATTAAATGTATAAAAATGGTATTAACACTATTAAAGAACATGTTTGTTACACAAATATTTCCATTGCATTTAAGACACAAATTTAAGAAAATTATTTAATGAACATGAGTTATGAGGGGGTCCCGGAAACTTTTTCTCCCCTGTAAGGAGTCCCTGAAACCAAAAAGTTCGAGAATCCCTGATAGAATAGACTCCATTTCATTTTATGAAAGCAACAAAAAAGTCTTTTTTTTTTTTTTTTTTAGTAGATGATTAAAATGCCACATCAGAAGTTCATTTTTAAGTGAATGCACACAGAGCCTAGAAGGCAGCTGGATAAAATTGATATCAGCCATCTCTGAATGGGACATGGTGTACTGGTGGAGCACTTTAGCTTATTTCTGAAGTTAAATGAAATGTGCAACTTTTGATGGGAATTTGCAGTTTTTAACAAAGCTGAACGCAACAAGAATAGGTTCCATTTCAAACCTCCAGTGATTGCAATGTTATTTGAGGTAAAGTATGAAGGAAACAGAGTGGGGCGATGACGGACAGTGCGCATTTCACATCTGATCAACTCACAGAATGAGATGTTTTAAAGCCACAACGGTACAAAAGAGAGTTTTTCGAGGGCTGCACTTGATTTTAGTCTCCCAGATTAATAATATAAGATACAAAGTATTTTTTTCCACAACACCTTTATGCCTTACATGGAAAATGCATACGAGTTGGAACCTGTCAAAGGTTTCGGAGGGTGACATCCTAGACAGGTTGTCAGTCACAGACAAACAGCCACATTTACCCTGTGCCTGAAGCTAGAGACACAATAAATCAGACTGTCAGGATTAGAGCAGCAGCTTAACCAGCCATCTTTCTTTTGTGTCTCATTTCCTTTGAAAAGGGATTACTCAAAGATTTAATAGCACAACCATTTAGACTCAAACTTAGCTAAAGTTTGTTTTTGTAAACTTTGGTGGTCAGAGGTGCTCTGAGAAAATGTCCATCCATCCATCCATCCATCCACCCATCCATCCATCCATCCAACCATCCACCCATCCATCCATCCATCCAACCATCCACCCATCCATCCATCCATCCATCCATCAATCCATCCATCAATCCATCCACTTCTGCTTGTTCTGGAGTTGGGTCTTCGGGGCAGCAGCTTGAGCAGGGAGGTCTAGATATGTCTTTCCACAGCCTTCTCTTCCAGCTCTTCTAGGAGGACCCCAAGGCTTTCCCAGGCCAGCTGAGAAACATAGTGTCTCCAGCATGTTCTATGTCTTCCCGGGGCCTATTTCCAGTTGGACATGTCCAGAGCACCTCCCTACAGACTGGTAAACAGAGAAATGTCCTTACAGCTCAGCTCCTTCTTCACCACAACCATCACAGAGTCTACAATATTGCAGATTCTGCACTGATCGGTCTGTCCATCTCCCGCTCTTTCCTTCCCTCACTTACAAACAAACCCCAAGATTTTTGAAATCATCCACTTGAGGCAGAACCTCATTACCACCCTTTTCCAACTGAGTACCATGGCCTCAGATTTGGATGTACTGATTCTCATCCCAGCCACTTCACACTCAGCTATGAACCTCTCCACTGAGAGCTGAAGATCACAGCACAATGATGCCAACAAGACTACATTGTTTGAAAATGACAGAGATGGAATTCCCAAGGCCACTTGACTCCTTACGCCCCCTGGCTGTACCAAGAAATTCTGTCCATGAAAGTTATGAACAGAATCGGTGACAATGGGCAACTCTGGAGGAGTTCAACTCCCATCATGTAGGGGTTCCACTTACTGTTGGCAATGCCAACCAAACACTCGCACCACTTGCATGACCTGTAGTAACGGTCCCTCAATTCCATACTTTCCCCACAGTGTACCTCCAGGAACAGATTCAAACATCTTCTCCAAGTCCACAAAACACATGTAGACTGGATGGGCAAACCTCTTGAGGACCATAGTGAAGGTAAAGCGCTGGTCCAGTGTTCCACAACTAGGACAGACTTGAGGGCAGATCTCATTCTCTCCCAGAGCCCTGCTGCCACAGAGCTTTTTAAATACCTCTGTGATCTCAGCCCCAGTTATGGACAGACCAGTCCCGAAGTTCCCCAACTCAGCTTCCGCCATGGATGATATGCCAGTGGGATTGAGAAGTTCTGAGAAGTATTCCCTCCACCTTCCGACCACATCCCATGTTGAGATCAACAGCACCCCACCTTCAATAAACACAACGTTGGTAAAGGGCTGCTTTGCCCAACTCAGCTATACCTGATGGCTTGCCAGAATCTCCTTGGACCTGATTGAAAGTTTCTATCCAAGGTCTCACCAAACTCCTCCTGCATCTGAGCTTTTGCTTCAGCAACAGCCAGGGCTGCAGTTCACTTGGCCTAATGATAATCCCCAGCTGCTTCTGGAGTCCTATTGACCAATAAGGCTCAATAGTACTCCTTCCTCAGCTTGACGGCCACCCTAATCCAGGGTGTCCACCACCAAGTTAGAGGATGGCCACCATGAGAAGCAATGACGACTTTGAGACCACAGCTCATGGCAGCTGCCTCAAGAATGGAGATATGGAACATGGCCCAGTCAAGTCCCCCGCCTCAACTGGGATGAAATTAAAGCTCTCTTGGAGATGCAAATTAAAGATCTGTGATGGGTTTTTCTGCCAAGTGTTCCCAGCAAACCCTCACTACATATTTCTCTTGTCTTCTCTGTTTATTTATTACTATCCAATAATATTCTAGAAGCAGAATCCGCCGTTAGAACCATATCTCCATTTGGTCATTTTGTCTGCTCTCCTCCTCACCTTCGCCTCATCCTGGCTGTACTGGGGTGGGGGGGTGGGGGTGGGGGGTGGGGGCTTGGCTGACGTCTTTATTAGCCTTCTGTCAACAGCCTTCACTTTCATCACCACCTTCTACATGGCGGGGGATCCAAAGTCATTCAGTCCTTCATGTGCGACACCACCCTGTCTTGGTGCTTCACAGAGTCTTGCTGCTACATTTATTTTTACTCAGATTGGATTTTAATGTATTTTTCTTTGCTTTCAAATAAAATGTTCTCACTTCATTATTTACTATCTTTAAACTAGACCAGAGGGGGGCAAAAAATAAATTCTCAGGGTGCCATTTTGACTTAAATAAATAAAAGGACCACACGTTGAAAAGAAACAGACACTGACTTTACATGATGTTTATATCTGTGGAAGCACAGATCCTGCAAGCACCTAAATAATTGACAGGCCTGGTTTTCCTCTTCTAATGGGACATACACCACATTAATGTGTTTCAGTCACTAGCAGAGGCAGACAGGGCGGCGTACAAGTTATGGCTGCAGCAACAGATTTAAAGGCCTGACTGACAACTACTTAAAGTGCAATGAATCAGTCAGCCGTATCAGAATCAAGAAAATAAAGTGCTCGAAAATGTACAGATTCTGAAAAGTTTGAATAAAAATTGTCTCCAATTTTCTAAATTACGGTCATAACCTAACATTAAGTCACAAATGCACCAAAAAATGTTGCTTTAATTTAAAGCAAGACTTTCTTTTTGGTCTTTTTGGCTGCTCTCTTTTGCAGGGTTCGTTTTTGTTTCATTCTTTTAATATCCTCTTCTTCAGTTTATTTTCAATTTATATGCATTCTTTTATGATTGTCTACTGTTGTCATCATTCTTTGTTAAAAACAGGTCTCTTTTGTAAATGAGTCCTCGAGGCTCAATAGGATTAACCCGTATAAATAAATGTTGAATGAAAAAAGGAAACTCACATGAAACATTTAACGACTGTTCTGCCTGGTTCTCTTCCTGACCAACTGGAACAACTGCTCAAACCTGCAGCTTCAGGACCACAGCACTGACCACTAATCTACCACGATCCCCCATTTCGACCAGGATATTAAAAAATAGACACTTTTTATGACCAAAATGAACTTACAGGCATTATTTAACTGTATAATTATTTCTGCCTGCCACCATTAAATATAGGAGTTCATATAAAAACCTGTCTGCATATTAATTTGTTTTGTGTTTAGCAAAATATTTAATATCTCAGCACTCCTTTGCTTGTTGAAAAATTTGGTATGCCAAGCAGCAGGCTACAACTCCTTCAAATAATTTAATTTACAAAGATTTTTCTGCCATTCCAGTCATATTTTTGACTCATTTATAAAACCTAGCAAAGTACAATTAAAAAAAAAAAAAAACATCCACCTAGTTTTCATTGCATCATGGCTGTGGTATCATTAATAAAGATAAAAACTGCATTTCACAAAAGGTAGATATTTTATGTTGTGTATACAGTACATGTATTTTTTTTAATGACACACACAAACAATGTGCAAGGAGCACAAAAAAAATATCCAATAAAGCTCCTTGAGGTTAACACGTAGACAAAATCTTTAGCTTAAGAATCACACGAGCAACTCAGTTTGAACGAGCAGCTGTGAGACTGAAACTGCTTCACATTAACATTTAAAATTTCACTCATGATGCCTCAGAGCTGCATCAGATTAAGAATTAAAAAATAAATCCTTACCACTGAAAACATGAAAGCACAAACCTTTTGGTTCCCACTTGCAGAGCCATTTTAATACTAATGACTGATAACAGTCAGTGTGTGTGTTGTAATTCAGACAATGCTCACAATAATCTGTACAATGGATTTATATGTGGCGAAACTTCAACAACACACAACCACAGAGCAAAATGGACTCTGCTGTGCACCACAGTGAGACCTTGGTTAATTATTAACGTCGGTCAATAATGAGCCGCTAATCAATTTTTAATTGTGTTTGCCTCCAATATTAATCAGACAATCGATTCAGAGCTCCTCTCTGGGGTCTGGATGATCCTCAGATCCTCAAATCCAGTTTTAGGAAGAGAGACTATAGAAGACGATGGCTGCTCAAGAAAAAATAAAATGAAAAGAACAAAAAAAAAATAATAATGCCTGTGATTAGATCCAGGAACAACCCAAATGACCTCTGTTTAGTGATTGTTTTCTAGAGAATGGTGAGTTTAATTGAATTATTACAGGTGTGCGATCATATTTTTGACTGTGTCTGTTCCACAAATAGCTCAAGAACCTCTGGATGAATGTTAATAAAAACTTTCAGAAAGTACTTTTTAAAGCACATCTACAACTGAAACACTTTTGGGGTCAACTTGATTTATAATGTCTGCAACAGTCAAATGACCTTTACAGAATCTAAAATAACTTTACCCTAATCTGTTCAACAGACAGAGACCAAAGATTTATTGTGGAATAATTCCCAAAACAAACACTGAGCATCACAGAACGCGCAACATCTGTGTTTTAAATTTTGCCAATACCTGACCTATCTTGAGTCAACTCTTTGTCTGTTAGCAAAATATTTCTTAACTCAAACAAAATGGATTTCATTGAAAGTTGCAGAAAACAATCACTGCATGCACAAGTTTGCAAACGAGATCATCGCAACAGGCAACTGACCTAAAAAAAAAAAGTTAAAAAAAGCCAGAAAGTCAGTTATACATAATGTGAGGATTGTCTTCTTTGTGTTTACTCCCCCTCCCCACCCCGGCCTGTCCTGCTCTCCTTTGTTGTCTTCATGTGATTACTGTACTTGCCACCGTACACGTTGCACCATCATATAAGTCACATCCATGAGTCACCGCTGACCACCCAGAAACGTGGGCCGGTGTTGTGCCAAAAATCAATTGGCCGCCATTGGAGCATGCACGGGAGGACTTTAACAGGAATTTAACAAGGTCGATGCTTAACAACAATTATTTGTTTGCTCAACATTATATCAAAGGTGTGTCTCAGTTGAACTTTTCCTTAATAGATGCACTTTAATGGTGAAATCAGCTGCATTTCGCCTGGGCGGCGTGGCGAAATGCAGCTGATTTGACAATTGCTCCAGGAGTTCCGGAGCGAGACGAAGGTAGCTCCTGTGACAAGCCAAGTGTCTCATTAATAGCAACTTTTTTTACCAACTTTTAGCAACTTTTTTAATGAGAGGCTTGACTTGCCATATCACTCGAGGGCCCTCTAGTGGCTGCAAATGGTAGTGTTTAATATTTTCATTGTCAGATTGAATGAAATCATCAGATCTCATTCAAAAATTAGGTTATAAATATGTGGAGGGAAAAATATATTAGTCGCTTCGGTGTATAAGTTGCAGGACTTGCAAATTTATGCAAAAAGCTGTGACTTATACATCGGAACATACGGTAGTTTCTCCTCTACCATCAGTTCGTCCCTTGCAGTTGTTTGTCTGGTGATGTACTGGTTTGTTTCCCTGCTCCTACGTGTACGTGTCTCATAAGTTTTTGCTGCTACGTCAGCTCTTTGTTTTGTTACATAAACATTTTAGTTATTTTAATCCTCTGCGTTCTCTGAGTTCTGCCTGCACGTGAGTTCAACCTGCTCCCAGATCCTAACACATACAATTAGATGCAAATTTGACGTGGTAGTGGCTGAGATTCATTCACAAAACATACTTTGTACATGAAGCGTGATTTTTGTTTGTTTGTAATTTTATCACACTATAATCCATCTATCCATCATCCATCCAATATTTTTAGGTGGTGTCTGGCTAAACATCAATAAAGAACAAGGTGTTCTTGTCTTTTCATGTCCATTACCCTTCAGCTTTGTTTTTACAAATTTTTACACATTTCTTGTCATTCTGTGGGCCAAACAAAAAGTCTTCTTGTTTAAAAAAAAAAAAAAAAAAAAAGTATCTTTCTTATGATGTGAAGCTTATTTCACCTTATCAGCTCAACAACAACAACAAAAGAAAATCGGAAAAACAAACAACACAAAATGTGTGTAAAAATACAAAGCAATGGATTAAACTTCAGCAAAACTTTAAAAAGCCACATTAAACCTCTGGGGACCTTGACACAAAATGTCAAGCGGCTTTTAAAGCACAAAGACAAGCCATTAAAAGAGTTGGCGTGACACCGAGTTTTAATATTCTCTCTAGCACGCACCTTTGGAAATGTCATCGCTTCTTTAGAGCCCTGGTGTGATGGAACGGCACCAGCTTGATTACAGTCATCATCCTTTCAGCCAGCCAAGACTTGAGAACACATTTGTTTAAAAATCCACTCGGAAATGTTCGAACACGCCCACACAGATGCACAGTGAAGCAACACGCTTAGGTGCATTGTCTTAAATTATGTATTGATACACTTCACTGCAACACTGGAAATGGGAAAACATCACAGGTCTGTTGTTGCTTTGATACCCATGACTCTCCTTCCACTTCACACACAGACACACTTTTAGCTTTTTAACATCGCTTACAAGACAATCTTCTGTTTTAATGAACTAAAAGTTGTTTTGAACTAATATTAACCAGAGAAATTGCTTTTTTTTTTCCTTCTTTCTTTCTTTTTTGGAAAAATGCAGTGTGAAGGTTGAGTGCTGAAACTGGGGAAAAGGCTGAATCTGAGTTACGGAAGCTAAAACAAGCAAAACATTTTATTTCCATCCATCCATCCATCCATTCATCCATCCATCCATCCATTCATCCATCCATCCATTCATCCATCCATTCATCCATCCATCATCTTTACTCGCTTCTTCCTTTTCGGGTCATAGGGGTCACTGGTGCCCATGTCCAGCTATCACTGTGCGAAAGGCAGGGGACACCCTGGACAGATCGCAAGTCCATCACAGAGAACATGCAAACTCTATCCAGAAAGGTCTTAGGCCAGGATTTGAACCAGTGACCAATTCTTGCTAAGATGCAACAGCTCTGCCAACTGATCCACCGTGCCGCCCAAGCAGCAAACTGTTCATTAAGAATCCAATAATTCTCAGTCGGGTCATCTGGACAGTTTCTTTTTTATAGAAACGGTTCGCCCTCTATCTGGAGGGCTTCATCAGTCAAGGGAGCTCCAGTAAACTGTTTCCCCACCAAGCAGTAAACACCTTAATTGGACCAACCAACTCATAGCACCCATCTCCTGAATGAGCTGAACAGTTTGATATATACCGTACCTGTAGAAAATTTTAATTGATGGTTCATGTGATGGTTTTCAAGTGGGGTTAGTTGGAAAGAGTATAAATAATTAATGTTTTACCTAATGTGAAGCGTTCCTTTTCAGAGAACAGAGTGCGATTCTGACTGGATGAACAAGCGAACAGCAAGTCTTAGATGATCCAAGAACAAATTAGATTGGTGTCATCTCAATTTTGTCTCAAAAATTCAGTTCACAGCTTGTTTTCTGTTTTATTTTATTTTATTTTACTTTTACATTGCTATGGCTTTTAAGGGAGTGTTGGCGCAGAAGTTAGAGAAGGTGGGCCTGTGATCGGAAGATTGCTGGTTCAACTTCCGGTACAGACAACATTAAAATGTGGGTGTGATTGGTGAAGCACACACACCTGCCTCCACCCACATGTGCCCCACCCTGGGCCCTTGAGCAAGGCTCTTAACCACCACCATCTGCTCCCTGGGTGCCTTAGATGGCAGCTCTCTGCTCCACACAGAGGGCTGTGGTAGTTCGGTGGTCTGTGATTGTGTCAAGAAGGGCGTCCGGCGTAAAAAATAATTGCCAAGTCTTTGTGCAACTTAGTTGCTGTGGCGATCCATGATGAAAGGAGCAGCCAAAAGAAGAAGAGAGAAGACATTGCTGTGACTTTTGCATTACTGTACATGTTTATCTTGGCAGAAATGTTTACACGAGTCCTGTTCACGGTGTCACAGGATGCACAGGAAGTGCTACAACTACTGTATCTACTGCATCTATTTGCAGTTTGCAAATAACCAAATACAGTAATTATTTTCAAACCCTTTCAGTCTCTGTGCAGTTTGAACTAGCAGCTATCTCTTCAGCAAGTCAAAAATAAACTCTACTTTTTAAAATGACATTAATTAAAGTCCTGTCTAGGCCTGTCGCAGTAACAAATTTTGCTGGACGATTAATTGTCTCAGAAGTTATTGCGATAAACGATAATATTGTTTGAAATTTAATAATAATTAATTGTCAAATTTTTGAAGAAATTATTTCTTTTGGAGTGTAGTACCTTTTTTGACCATCTGATGGCAGTATAAGACTGTTTGAACTGAAGGATGGCTAGTTGAGCAGCTGTCTCTTTATTTAAGAAAAATGGGAGGGAGGCCCCTTGACGTGACATGGGCTGACATGGTGACATGGCGGACGCTCTGTGATTTGAGCTCTTCAGCAGAGCATTTTTTCCACACAAAGTTTTTAATAAAAAATCAGTAAACAAGTTCTCCGCTTCTTTTTGCAGAGAATAACAACTTTTTACACGAAGGCACGGGTTTCAACCGTGAATTTTGGAGCTTCGACAAGACAGAGGTTTATTCCTAAGGCCGACCTGTTAGCTTAGCTCGTAGCTTAGCTTCTCAGCCTAGCTGCTTTAAACGATCCAAAAACACAATTTTGGATCGTTAAAACAGATTTTAAAGAGAAAGGGAGGGGTCAATGAAGAGTACTGGAGTTGAGCCTGTTGTCATCCAGTGTCTATAGAAAGAGCGACATGAAGAAACTTTAAAGCCAATTAATGAAAATGAGGTTGATAATTTTCATTTATCATGCCATTAATTGATTTATTGTTTATCGCGACAGGCCTAGTTCTGTCTACACAGGTAAGACACTAAATGTTCATGACCTTTCTACAAAACTCAAATTTTAAAAGTCTGAACCATCAGTTTTGTTATGAGCCTAAGCATTGTCTTCAAAGCATTTGAAGCACATTTGAGTAATGTGCCACTCAACAGCATTACAATACCTCAAACTGAGTATTTTCTGCTTTTAAAATGACTTTTGGTTCCTAAATTTATGTTTACTTTCATCTTATTTTTCCCAATCAGCAACATTAGTCCACCACAATATCAAACAACTTCAGTTTTTTTGTTTGTAGTTACTATGGCAATGAAAAATTTATAAATTAATAGAAAGCTTTTTGATTATTGTGTCCATTGCAGGACTGATTATGTCCAAAGTGACAGGCAAATATTCAATCAAGCTCTATTCAAACCAATAATCTTTATGCAGCCTCTTACTGCTCACAGAGATGGAGAGAGGAGGACTGAATCCATGCAGCGCAGATGCATGTGTCAGCCATTAGTGCACTATTGGACAGCGCTTCGTCAGAAGACAAAATATGTTTTCATATTAAGTACACAGATAGCACAGATGTCCGCTTGATTAGCTGGAATGGAGAGTTGCATTAATCTGCCTGAACTCAGTTAGACTTTTCAAACCTAATCAACACATTATTTGGAAAGAACGAAGCAAAGCACAGGCACCCCCCCCCCACCCCCACCCCCCCAAATGCGTCAACAATTTCTTCTCTGTCAAATTTGCATATAGCTATTTCTCACCAATACTGGATTTCATTTGTGAAAATTGGTGGAGAAATTTAGTTTGTATCCCCCACCCCCAGTGTTTGAATCATTTGAGATTAACACCCTTTGATTGGTTGCTGCTCCCTGCAGAGCCAAAGCCACAGTTCGAACCACACAGCGGAGGGGGTGGGGTTCTGTCTGAGCACACTGACTGACAGGTGGCTGAGCTTATGTTTGGAATATGAAGCATGAATTGATTTATAGAGACGGCTCATAAATCAATCTGCAAACAATGATGTGAACTATGAGAGGCGAAGGGCAGGGAGTGTGGGAGCAAAGAGAATGTAGTTAATCAGCAGTAGAGGCTGAGATAATTCCAACAAAACAGGTAGATTTATGGTATATGTTAATTAAATATGTGTCATTTATGCCAAAATTAACAATTTATTAGAATAGAACATGATACAAAACATACGATTAAGCTTGTTTTCCTACCTGCTTCCTAAAAAAGGTTTCTTTTATTATTTAGGGTTGCAAAAACAGTTTCCATTTTAGGAGTCCATATTTTACCCTCTATGATTATAAACCTTTTTTATGCATTGGCCTTGGAGCACCAATATCGATTGGTAGGAACGGTTTATAGCCACATAAACTGTGAGGTTTTTATTTTTGCACAGAGACAGCTTTTACTGAGTTAAGACCTTTTCTGATTCACTAATTTTTTTTTTTTTTTAATTAGCATCATGAATTTGTATTAAAAATGGATTTCTCTGGTGTAGGAATTAAACTTGGCCTAGAAAAACATTAATTTCAAAGAAAACACGTTGTTCTTTTGTTTCAGACATTATTTCTTTGGTGAATCTAACACATGCAGATTTGAGTTGAATTACATTAGTGGGAGCTTTTCTTCTAATTAGATCAAGTTAATGGTATCCTCATTAAATCCAGATGTTTAGGAATTTGTTTATTAATTTACAAGTCAAATTTAATTGAAATTATAGATCAGATCGGTTTTGAGTATTGGATTAAGCAGTGTACTCCATGAAATACAACATGTTTATTGAATTTAAAAAAATTAATTCAACCTTTATTTAAACAGATACAGTAAATCACATTGAGCCTTAAAGATTCATTTACAGTGAGATCTGTTGGACAGACAATAAAAGTGGTGAAAAATTACACAATGGGTTTGGAGATAAAAAAAAAATCCTAACAAATTTTTTACCTCTGCTTGAAGGTCAAAAATGCTGTAATGAAAAGAAATCTTGCACACAAGGACATAATGACGCCGACATTATGCAGAGAAAGGGTGGGGCGGAGGGGGAGGGGTGCTGCCGAGGACAGGCAGAGGCGAATCCAGGGTCCTGAAATGATGACAGAATGTTTATTCAGCCAGGCTCCTCTGAAAAGTCTGTGGAATTCCTCAGCAGCCGGTTTGGGAGGGTGAGAGCGTCAGGTTCACAAAACTTCTCAGGCGTGTTGAGATAAGACGGCCTGTCAAGGCCAGTCAGGGGAGCCGAATGTCAGATAAACACGA
>JARVLU010000179.1:15494167-15504610 GCA_031762415.1 Simpsonichthys santanae | reverse complement strand
CCGGAACGCAACCCCCGCAATAAACGATGTGACAACAATGTGAGACTGACAATGATGTTAAGATGTTTAAAACAGCGTTCTCGTAAACTGCAATGACATTTTTGTGTCTGGAGCTGTTTTTAGTCTTGGCTTGACTTAAACAAACGGTTAACTCATCATTATGGTCAGAAATAAACTACTTGTCCAAACTGCGGCTTTTCAAATGGCTGTCTACAAAAAGTTAAATAATAATTGGTCATACCTTTCCACAGAACCCCACTTCTAAAATCCTAAACTACCACTTTAAGCTCGAGCTTTGTTTACTCTCATGTGATGCTTTTAATATATTACCGGTACTTTTACTTTGAGTGTAAAAGTAAACTAAGCTAAACTGGCAGCACAAGAGGACCATACCTCTTGTTGCAGACAATTGCCTTATGATAGAGGGTGAAGAAATAAATGAGTACAGCTTAAGCTCAGGACCCTCTGAAAATAGAGGTCATTTGGGAAACTGAAATAGAATCTTAACTACCTGTAAAAAGCCCCGAATGCGATCTAAAGTTCTCAAATCCATCAACGCATGTCAGCGGCAACCCAGAGCCTGTTCATCATTGTTACTGCCTCACTGCCTTATAAAGACTGAACATCTAACTCCTGAAGCATTTTTGATGTTTTACAGCCACTTTTATTCATTATCTTTATACATTTAAGGACACACGTGGGCATTACTTAATTATAATTTATCTTAAGCAAAAAAAGCTATTTAATTAGAACACTGAGAATACTTTATGCAGAAAAACAGACCACATCGTTTTTTTCCTGCCCAGAAAAAAATAGGCATCGAAACACCTAAAATGACTGCAAATTAAATCAATGCCATTTACCATGTGGCTGTTACCTGTAGAATGTAGGCTTTTATTTGTGTAACAAGAAAGGGTAGCAATTTTACCTAGTGGTTACATCTAATTTCTCTGCATTATATAAAGTGCATGGTGCAGAAATAGGATAAAAGCAGAGTGAAGGATGGAGATTGTAAGCTAATGTAACAAGTGGGATAAAGGTGGCGACAAATTAGATAACCTTAACATTTTTGTTCTTTTTAATCAAACATACAACTTAGAAATAAAATGATTTAGAAAAGTTTTGTGAATTAATTAAAAGTATACTGTGTTTCTGTTCAGACTTTTCATGTTAATATTGACAGTATTGGAAGCCACAAGTCTTAGGACCGACTTGAAAAGCTTGCACTGAGCCAGAATGGACCATTTCTTTCATTCTTTTCAACTCTTTCCTAGTTAAAACGTCACGCTTTGTCTAAGAATGTGTAAATAAGGCTTCTGTAAAATATTTTTAATAGGGAAATATCTTGCTTTTGCTGCATCCCTCCCTCCAGGAGGACACTGCCATCCCCGTGTTTGTCAGTAGTGTTTCGTTCCTGAGACGTTTCACAGATTTGGGTAAACACTCCCACACCTACAGTTCAGAAATGTGTTTAAAATAGTCAGATTTAAGGTCAAATAATAAGATTTAATTAGCTTCTCAGGGTTTAGGGGCCATTTGAGTGCTCTTTGGCAAATTTTCAGCAGGCAGGCACTTTATTGCGGCCACCCACAAAATACTTTGGCCAAGCACTGCACTGATTGTTCCATTCACTGACGGACCAATTGCATGGCTGGTGACTAGGACTGGCCAATTTTCAGCTTGATCGGCTTGAGTGATGACCAGTTGATCTTGGGTTTTTATTTTTTAGGATTTAAAAGAACATGTATGACGTTATATTCTGATTCATGCTCAATAATTCAGGTAGAAAAATCCAACAAAGTGAAGTCAGGTCCTCTGGACAGTTTCTTTTTGTTGAGACGTTTCGTCTTTCATCCAAATGACGTCATCAGTCAGACAAAACATTTCAACAAAAAGAAACAGTCCAGAGGACCTGACTTCACTTTGCTAGAAGTCCAAATAAGTTTTTTGTCAGCAGGAGAGAGGGCAAACTACAGAAACCAACTGAGCACCATCAAACTGATTGATCCACTATGTGAAGGTGATGTTTATAAGACTGAGTTTGTTGTGCATCCTCAGACTGATGAATTATTTTGGAAGAAAGACGAAATGTTTCAACAAAAAGAAACCGTCCAGAGGACCTGACTTTACTTCGTTGGAGGTATGAAGCTAGTTATAGCCCTTACAGACAAATTGAATATGGACAAATAGGCAAGTCAGATTTATTTTTTAATTAAATTGGTCCAGAAAACTGACATCTTTTCAATCTCTAGTCCTACTGTAAAGTTTTTCCATCTGAACACAAGGATAATGAAGACAAATATGTGAAGTTATGCCAGTTAAAGTTTTTGTGTGCCTTGCTGAGTCATGACTCCTAGTCAGTTCGACATGCTGCAAGTTAGTTCTTCTAGAAATCATTAAAATGTAATATGTTGTATGTTGTTGTTTATCTGAGGTTGTATTTATCCAATTTTAGGACGTGGTAAGAATCACATGATCTTTTACTCTGCCCTGACACACAACACTTTGAAACTGAAAGAGGAATATGCAAAAAATACTTGTGAAAAAGAGAATTATGTTAGGTTGATTGGTAAATTGTCCCTAGGTGTGAGTGAGAGATGAATGGTTGTTTGTCTCATTTGTCTCTGTGTCCTCCGCCTCTCGCACAGTGATGGATGGACATAGAAACCAGTGACCCTCGTGACCCGAAAAGGAAAAAGCGGGTAAAGATGCTGGGTAAAGATGCAGGATGGATGAATGGATAGCACAAAAAGATCATGCAGCTAACTAAACAATAAAATTTGCTCTGAGCGACATGGTCAAATATGTACATGCACGCAGGAAATTCAAAATAAAAAAAATCATCTTTTTATATGCTGACTCATAAAATAGTGCTATTAAAACCAATTAAAAACACACGTGCTCACACACTGTGACTAGAAGTAGCAAGGCTTTTAGAAAATGGTACAAAGGGATGAAGGGAGCAAAGGGTTACCAAGGAAATACATTTAGTGAGCAGTGGGCGGCAGAAAGAAATGAACAACCAGTACTTGCAAGTAGCCACTTCATTGCTTTTTGACTCCTTTTATTTATCAGTATAAGACACAACTTTAATACAACACTGTAAAAAGGCAACTTCTAAACTGCTCCTATTTGTTCATGGACTTTTGAACTGATTATAAAGTTATCTTAATATATGGTCCACTTACTGCTTGTTTTGCTGCTGTTTTGGTGGAAAAAGGACCCTTGCCATTAAAGGTGCCCCATCATGAGAAGTGCATTGACACAAGGATGCAGAACTTCTCTTTTAAATCTGCTTATATGCTCAGGCAAAAACAGATCAATTCTATTATTAAAAAAAAAAACAGCCTAATGCATCAGCTGACTGATCGATTAATCCACCATTAGTTTGGGAACTTTTAATGTTATTATTTGTGTAGAAATTTTAATGGGCACGGTTTCTCCCATCTTCTCCCAAAGAAACTAACGTTTTGTTCAGATATGCAAGATTAATAGCACTTTTTATTAGAACTGAAAACAATTAAAGGGAGTGTTTCAATTTGGCAATAAAACAAAAACAAACAAAAAAAAAACAGCTCATGTAGTCAAATACAATATTTTTGAAGTGATTAAAAACTGCAGCGCTGACTAACCCAGCTTTCAGCACAAGATAACAAAAACATGGGGGAAGGAGAGGAAGGGGACGGGTGTGTGTTGGAGAGACCGAAGCAAACAGATAAGTAGAGCAGAAAATTGTCAGAAGGCATGTGTGGGTAATATCACACACACGGATCAAGTTGAAAAGATAGGAATGTGGATGATGTGTATAAGACTGCAGCAGACATGACCAGATGATGTTTTATTTTCATACAGAAAAACAAGGATTGGGGAGTAGTATGTATGTGAGAGAAGGGCAGACAGTTGAAAATAGAAATACATTTCCCCTGAGACTTACTAGCATGGGACTGATTTCACTTTGGTTAAAGGAGACAAACACATACATACAGAAATAAAAAGATCATACATTCAGACCAGCAGGGGTTCAGACATTTGGAAACAATTGCTACTGAAACAGAGCCCCAATAAAATCCTGTGAATTTATTCCCTCCATATGTCACAGTTACCTTAAGGAATGAGCTCCCAGAAGATTAATATTTAAACTTCAAAGCACTTATCTGAAGACTTTTAAGTCTGAGCTGCTTTCAACATACGGTTGACATTTAAAGTTAATGCTGTAGATAATTTGTGACACACATTGGTGGGCTATACTCGAAATCTTTATAGGTAAACATGAGCAGTTACAGTCATGGGGGAAATAAGTACGGTACGTTTTCGGTATAAATACCGCACATACATGGGATTAAGTTAAAATGATCTTGTTCCAGCCGGGTTATAAAATTATTCAATTATTTTAAGTATTTAAAAAAAAACAACAACAGATTCCATCAAGTCATTGCTGTATTTATAAAACAAAAACTATGCTAAAATGGAAAAAAAAACTGAAAAACTAAGTACACTATGATTCACACCTTGAGCAGCAATAACTCAAAATAATGACATATGTGTGTCACATCACTGTGCTGTAAATCTGACACACTTTTCTTTACAATACTGCTTCAACGTTTAAGGGTTTTATTTCTGTGCAGCTCTCTTCCCGATGCCCCACCACAACATTTTAATGAGGTTAAGTTTGGATTTTGACTTGCACCATTTCAAATCCTTAATTCAATTCTTTTGTCTAGGGATGCACAATATTGGATTTTTGGCCGATATTCGATATGCCAACAATAAAAGTTATTTGGCTGATAATCGATACCAATGTTTTTATATACTTTCCTTTGTCAGAACATAGTCCTTATATTTAGGCTTATTTGTTACAAAAACTGTGTAACAGTTGTAAGAGTTGGTGACATATATTCAGTAACAGCCACATGATATGCATAGCAATTTAACTTATATTAAATGAAAAATGTTAAATGTTGTTTATTAGCATTAGTCACCTGCGATGCTGTCTCACTTTAATGATAATATCGCCCTATACCGATACCATGCCGATAATATTGTGCATCCCAACTTCTTTCCTCTAGTCTGTTGCAGAATCTCTGCTGTGATAAGATCAACGTTTTGTTGACCCAGTTCCTGTCAAGCTTCAGTTTCTGGACAGATGACCTCACATTTACCTCTAGAATACTTTGGTGAACAAAAGAGTTCATTGTGAACCCAATAACTGCAAACTGTTCAGGTCCTGTTGTTACCAAACATGCCCAGATCATCAGTCTTCTACCACCGTGCTTAGTTGAAAAATGTTTGTACCGGAATTACGTGTTTGGTTTGCTCTTTGGATTGTGGAATAAACATATTTACGTCTCATCTATCCAAATTATCCCAGGAGCTTTGTGGGTCATTTAGATGCAATTTTGCAAACCCAAGTTGTGCTGCCATCTTATGCTTAGAGAGAAGAGTTATTACTTGTTTAGTCTATCCAACTGACCAGTCATGAAATTTAGACCTGCTAACTGAGGCTTGTAGAGTTTGAGATGTAACTCAATATTTTGCAATGGGTTTGCAATTTCGGTGGCATGGTGGCCCAGTTGGTAGAGTTGTTGTCTCTCAGAGCTATCTGGGTGGAGTTTGCATGTTTTCTCTGTGTTTGCGTGGGTTTTCTCCAAGTACTCTGGTTTCCTCCCACAGACCAAAAACATGCATGCTAGTCGGATTGGTAACTCTAAATTGCCCCTAGGTGTGAGTGACAGAGTGAATAGTTGTTTGTTTGTCTCTATGTGTCCCTGTGATGGACTGGAGTCCCGTCTAGGTGTCCCCCGCCTCTCGCACAGTGATAACTGGACATGGGCACCAGTGACCCATGCAACCCGAAAAGGAATAAGAGGGTAAAAGATGATGGGTGGATGGATGAAGTTGTAATTTCTCTGAGCTGTGCACAGTCTTTGGAATATTGGCAGCAACTTTAATCGTTTTCTACCTATGAATACTCATTCTTACTGGAGGAAAAACTCCACAACATTTGGAAATGACTAACCCTTCCCAGATTGATGGACATCACTCATCCCTTCTCTAAGGTCATTGCTGATGTATTTCCAGTTTGGTATTGTTTTATTTAACAAATTCTTGAATACTCCAGTCCAGCAAACTGCCAGAACACTTTCTGATATTCAATTAAATAAGGACATTTGATCAGGAGGACCTGACTGCTGCCTTTCCTCTTTAATCTAGTTAAAGCAGCAATGGTGGAGTTAGTTTGTTACAGACCGTGTTTCAATTATGGATTTGTTTTAGATATTTATAAATAATGACATAGTGGAATCTGATGTGTAAACACTCAGAAGATAGATTCATTTTAAAGCCTGGTAAAGATGAGATCTTTTTTTTTATTATGTCCAGATAAATTAACTCTAGAAATGAAAGCTGTGAAAGCTTTTAAACAGTTTTCAATACTTTAATTTCTATATATCTGCATAATTATGAACCATGAAGATGGTTCTTCAAAATATGTCTGTTTATTTTATTAGAATATGTGCTATCATTGATGGTTTGCCATTAAATTTATACGAGGTAAATGCAAAGCAGTAAATGGTTGGCTGAAAGACAAAATCTTGAATGGATCGGCACCACATGTGGTGGACATAAAATACATGAAGGATTGTTTTTAAAGCTTAATGTGGTGTATAATGTATATTCATCTGATTTTATTGGCATAATTATTCTTTTACTACTCATTCCACAGACATAATTTATATATATTTATGCTCACAAACTCAAATTTGAGTGATAATTGAAGCATTATCAACTCCTGGTTTCAGTTCGGACTGAACTGCAAAAAAATAAATCAGTAATCAGTAGCATCACGTCAGCCTTGTCAGATAACAATAGCATGATTAATAACAGCCAACAAAACAACAACCAAAAGTTCATTTGAAGAAGTCGAGCAAAGCAAAAAAAAAAAAACCTCTAAAAGAAATAATAGAACTTTAAAACTTAACATGAAATATTTTGGTATTTTTGCATTTTTGGAATCCTTTTTAAAGTAGCCGTCTGTATTATTTTAGATTTCCTTCTTAAATTACCAGTACATTGTATGTTTTTGTTGTTTGGAGAATATATTGCACATTATCTTGTTTTGTTTAATGGTAAACAGATTTGGTCTATTTTAATTGTTATTGTCTGAAGACAAAAACCAATGATGCAGTTTTTTCCTGTGTGTATGTGTGTTTGTTCGTCTAAGTTTCTAAACTTCCTCATTAACCACTGGATGAATATTAATAAAACTTTCAAACTTTCAACTGTTGTACTTTACAATAATCACTAATCACCACCAACTCGAGTGTTTACATTCCTGCTGTCATAGTTTTTCCATTTCTTGTACATAGTGTTATTTTCTTTTACGTGCAAAAACCCACATGCACATCTTTAAATCATCCTTCTCACATCGCTTGAATCTAGATGTGCTATTTTAATAACTGCACAGTTTTTTCTTATGTAAAAAATATAGCCTTACTGTAGAGTCTCATTCATGTTCTGTTTTTCTGATTTTATATATACTGTATATATTTTACCTTTGTGTGAACCTGCACTGTTTGATATACTTGTCGCTTTGCTGCTGATACACCTGATTTTCCCCACTGAGGGACAATAAAGCTTATTTTTATTATATTCATAAAGAAATATCTGGATGAACATCTGCAACTGATTACATGTTTAGAATCAACCTAATTCAAGATGGCTGCCAGGGCAAATTGAAATTAGCGAACACTAAACTTGAACTGACTCAGGCAATTTTACATTTTGTGTCGTAGTACACGTAGCTGAGTCATTTACAACATATGTTGAGTGCATCTTCTAATGAAATTGCATATGGCTATTTTCAAAGATTGAACAAAATGGCTACAACTCCGTCTTTGCTCAACATGAAATGATCATCTGAAACTCCACCATGAAATGTCGTGGGTGACATTTGTTTATTCAAACAAGGCAAAAATGATCAAACTGCAGCATTAATCCAGATATTACAAAAAATACACTAAATAATTAATATGTCCTTTCCTGTTTTGTTTGAGTAGTTCTGGACATTTGCAGTAGTTTGACAAATACTTCAATTTGCCGCTGCTTAAGTATTTTTGTATACACTGGTGATTCATGACTCCTAATGAGTTTGACACGCTGCCTTAGCAAGTTACGGTAAGTTTTTTCACAAATCGTTCCAGTGTAATAGGATTGTAGATGTATGTTGTAGCATACAGGATATGGTGTATTTTATTCAATCTCTTAATTAAAGTTAAAATTAAGTCATCTAAGTAAGTCAAAAAACAGTAACATCAAAATATTAGGTTAACATAAGATAAATGTCCACATGCCAAAATAAGTTCTTATATTAATTTTCATTTTCTTTTATCCAGGAGTTGTGTTTGGTGTGTGAAATGGTTTGTTCTTTCCCATGAAAGATTTTTTGGTCCAGCACCAATTTCTAATGATCAATTTTTGATAGGTCACCATTATTTTTATTTATCTTACCACCGCAAAATGAAAAATCATCTTCTAGTAGTTAAAATTTTAACAAAACATCCCAAATCAACTTATTGTTGTGCTTAAAAATCCACTGATTGAGTTGTTACAACTATAGGATCTATTTATTTCTGCTCTACAAGAATTCCATCCATGCAGCGCCTACTAAGATATTTATATTTAAAATAAAGTCAAGACAGTCAATTAAGCTAAAGGTGTAGAACTAGATGTTTGTCTTCCCACAACAATTTAGATTTTTCTGGCAAGCTATGTGAGGAGAAACATTTTAGCCACACTATTTTAATGCTACAAATGCAACAAACCAAGAAAACACAGGAGCCTGCAGAATGTAATGTCTGGCTTTCAGTAATGATTACTAATCAATCAAAAAAAGACATGAGTTAACACAAAACAATAGAAATAAAGATGGTATTCCACTGCATTGTATAACTAGACATAAAACTATTAAAAACTGTATGATCTGTGTACAAACTATGACACTCACATGCACAAGGAGAACACACCATGTTATACACTTTGACTATGAGCTGACCCCAAGCCTCATTTACTGAACAAATCATCACCTCCATGTGTGACTGTGATGGACTGGGTAATGATCAGTGCTGCCATCATCACCCGTCTCTTTTAAGAGCTCTTACCCTGTCGTTTTGCTACATCCTGCTGCCACTGCCAGTCATTGTGGTGTATCATCATCAACTTCACCATTATCACAGCAGCCACGTTGTCCCTAATGGGAGTTTAATTTAAAATGTGACTGATATCTTTTCAGCATATTATTAACATTGGTAATCCAAAAATGTAGTTTCAGAAGTATTGACTTTTGGGAAACCAGCGCAAAACCACCTTTTCAATCCTATCAGTGATCTTTCCATCTTGAATGGAACTACCCAGTTGGGGCTTCCTTTCGCTGCAAGTCTTTATAACCTGAAAAGGTGAATTATTTAGTGGAGAAACAACTACCGGTAGATTTTAGCTTGCTCTAAGAGGCAGACGAAGGGAAAAACAAAAAGATGCACGCACTGGTAAAACAACAATATTGTCACATAGCAATTAGTTATTTGGCAGCATTTGTGTTCAAAATTTTATTGACTGGAATTGATAAAAAAAGCACAATAAAAATATAAAATCATATACGGTGGGGAAATGTTTTCCATATTAACTGTTCAGTCAATAGGCACAGTGGTTTATTAGAGATTCTACTGTAGATCAGCTACTGGATAGTGAATCTCAAAACCTTTTGCAGATGGTCTGGATCTTTATCTTTAAGTGGGTGATCATGTTGTTGTCCATGTCTCTGTGTGTGTTTGAGCTAGCAAATGAAATAAAACTTTCAGAAATAAATCTGTAGATGTATGTCAACAACTTATTAACTTTTAGAGTCAGAGCAGTGAGAGCCAAAAGATCTTTAAAAATGAACCATGGAACAAAAACGGTGATGACTCTCTCGATTTTGAAGACATTGACTTAAAATTTGGTGTGATAGTAGCTGAGACTGATCCCCAGAACTTATTATTTAAAATGTTATTATTAACTTGCTGGAATCAATTACTATATGTCTGTCTGTCTGTTATCAAAATGTTTTTAATGAGACGTTCAGAACATAAGCACTTGCTTGCACATCTGCAACTCGAAGTCAATTCAATTCAAACTAATTATCATTAGCCAACAAAAAATGACTTTATTTTTGTAGTTTCCAAACATTATGATACAGCTACAAGTATTTTGGTGTGCACCTGAACGACAACCTCAGCTGGGGCCACAACACCACCAGCCTGATCAAGAAAGCTCATCAGAGACGCTACTTCCTCAAGCGGATGAGGCGAGCTGGGAAGCTCAGTCCTCACCTCCGTCTACAGGTGTGCAGTGGAGAGCATCCTGTGCTCCAGCATCAACGTGTGGCATGGAGGCTGCACAGCTGCAGAAAGA
>JARVLU010000179.1:15373752-15389523 GCA_031762415.1 Simpsonichthys santanae | reverse complement strand
TCCACCCTCATTCGCACCACTCTGGGCCCCTGAGCAAGGCCCTTAACCCCCACCATCTGCTCCCTAAACAGGTCTCTTGAAAATAAGTTCTCGTGGCTCAATGAGACTACCTGGATAAATAAATAAAAAAAGAAGAAAGAAAGAAAAAAACAAGAAACTCCAGTGAACTGGGTTCTTTTAGTGATTGATTCAGATTAACCCGTTTCCATAAAGTGTACCAGATTTATCAGCTCTAGGTGGCGTGTGGTGATCCAGCTTTTCTGCCAATGAAGAAAATTGAAGTGCTGTTTGTCCTCCTAGTGTCATCACTGCAGGTCAAGTTGTCAGGCAAACGAATGTGGTGCTTTTAATAACTGTCTCACCAGCAGATCTACAGACAATCAGCAGAGGGTGGTGCATTGATTCGTCCATCCTAAAGTCAATTTTCATCTGTCCTGGGAGTTAGGTTGTGGGGTTGATCACTTCACCTCATTTCTGTATGGTCGTCATTTCTGACACTGATTTTGAAAACGTCTACGAGAAGTCATCCTGTCTCACTGGACGTATTCGCTCAGTAGAAAGTTGTTCACGGTCAGCTCATGGTCTTTGTTTTTGTAAAGTACTGTAATCTTGAAATCAGAGTGAGGTCTGTTTTGCAAGCTGCAGTTTAACTAGGAATAAATCGACTGGACAATAAAAGTCTGCTTGAATAAAGTGTAGTTCCAGCCAAAGCTGTGTTTCACTGTGTGAGGCATGCTCCTCAGACAGTGGGTTTAAAACCTGATCTCCGTCTATGGTCAATAAAAAAAATAAAATAAAATAAATAAAAAAACACCCATTCCTTTTATCTTGCCTGCAAAGAGACGTCCAATCCCCTAAAATCAGCACTTTACCACTTTACACTGCACTTTACAATCTCCAACAACCTTCACAACTTGTATCCTGATAAAGTCACAGTGAATAAATAAATAAATAAATAAAATCACCTCCACGTTGTCTTATAATGTAATCCATCAGTCCAGCTTCCTTCTTGTACCTGCTTTTCTTTTCTGGGTCACAGGAAGCTGGTGTGTGTGTGTCTGTGACACCGTGTGCTGGTGAGCACCTGGTGGTTGAAACTTGGCTCCTGGGGCTCGGCCGGGCCAAGCGAGCCTAGTCCATAACGAACACCATGTTTGAGGATGGTTCATAAGTGTACTTGGTGCCAGGCTGCCTTAGGCCAAAGGTCCATGATTGGTTTTGTAATCGTGTCATTGGACCTTCTGAACCTGTTCAGACTTTGCCTCAAGTGGAGTAGTTCAGGTATCTGGGCGTCTTGTTTACGATTGATAGTAGGATGGAGCAGGATCATTGGAATGGGGCCTCGTCCTCGGTAATGATGGTGTTGCTTCGGTCAGTCATGTTGATGAAAGAGCTGAGTCAAAAGGCAAAGTTCTCAATTCACTGGTCTGTCCACATTCTGACCCCCACCTGTGGTCATGAGGTTTGGATCATGACAAAAAGAACGAGATCCTGGATACGAGTGGCTGAAATGAGCTTCCTTCGCAGGGTGGTCGGGCTCAAGATAGGTTGAGGAACTCCCTCATCTGGAGGGAGCTCGGAGTAGAGCCGCTGCACCTCCGCATTGAAAGGAGTCAGTTGAGATGGTTTGGGCTTCTGATTAGTATGCCTCCTGACTGGAGGTTCCACTGGTAGGAGGCCCTGGAGAAGACCCAAACATCAATGGGAGGATTGTGTATCCTTTCTGGTCTGGGAACAATTTGAGTCCCCCCAGAATGAGCTGGAAAGTACTGGGGAGAGGGAGAGGGCTTTCTCTTCTGGACCATTTGCCTCCACAGATAATTAGTTGAAGTTGGAGGTGTAGATGTTTTACAGAAGGTTCTCAGAAAAACAATCACTCCAAAGAAAATAGCTATTAGTTAGAATACATTCTCTAAGTGGTCATAGCTTTATTTTTGTCCCAGGAAACAAGGTTGTACTTCATAATCTTTAAAATTCAATCATACTTTGAATGTATAATACTGGTTGTTACAGTGTGCACGACCTAGTTGCATCTTATTAGCACATTCTAGTGAAAAGATGCTTTCTGTATCTTTGTAGAAAATAGTACATGACATTTTTTGATGCAAAACCTGAAAAAAAGGTGGTCAAACTCTTGAATTGTTTGAACAAGTTCAGGATCCAAATGAGTCACAATGTCAGCAAATAAAATGCATAAAGTTTCATTTTATTAGACTTTTTTAAGGGTACTGCATGCTATGCCTTGTCTGCAAGCTTGCATTGTAAAGTCTCAGGGGGGTTAAAGCTGCAGAGACAACTACCTCGTTTTGCCACCAGTCCTGCTGAATCTAAGTGAATCATTACTACAGATGCTGCACTTTACTCATCCAGCAGAAAATTATCAGCAGTTTCCCAGCAGCAGGGTTGTACATGGTAGAAAATACCACTTTTTTTAACCACCACATTATCTGTAATTTGCATATGTTATTATAAAATGTGCACAGAAGTTTTTAGGCAAGCAAACTGTTTGCAATTTGTATATATTTTAGCACAAACAACCAATAAAGATTCATAAATCTGTGAAAATGACATGAATACATTCAAAAGTGTTTGAAAAGCAGCTTGATGCAAGACTTTTATTAGAAAATTTGAAACGTATAATTAATCAAGTTGCACAAAACTGGAGCGCTATCGTTCGTCAGGCTTCAGTAAATCTTGTTAATTGCAATCTTTTTTCACACTGTTTTCATATTGGTGACTGATTGGGATGCACAGTGTGCACTGATGTGGAAAGAGTTTCAATATCTCATGTCAGTCTCGAGAATTTATCTCTGTAGCATTATGCTGAACAGACATTGTTGAGTCTTCTTCAAATTATTGACATCTAATAAATGAAAAAAAAAAAAATTCTGCCCGTTTAAAAAGTCAAGAGCCTTTTAGTTTATCTACTGTGTGGAAAGCTCTGCAATAAGTAATGAAGAAATATTTGCTTACAAAAACAACTTATAAGAATTCCCTTTTTTATAAAAGGAAAATTCAAACTCTGCAGCTGTTGTGACACAAGGACATCAGATTCGCTGTCTTATAAAATGGCAAACACATTGCAAGGAAATTGAGCTGTTCTTTTTTATTTTTTTTAAAGTGTGCCTTTTATATAATTATTTAATTATCTTTTTAATAACTTTGAAGTCTGGGAACACATTTGTCTTGAATTAAAAAATGGATTAAAATGAGAAAAATCCATATTATATTGCAAAGCTTTAAAAAATTATAATTTTAACCATGTTCCCATACTTAATAACATATGCAATGAAAAAAATGGTTTAACAACTAAAGATTGTGAAGATCATGGGAGTTCCTGTTTCACTTCTGTCCTGTGGTAGCTATATGTCACCAAACTAGCACACCTGCGAACTTCCTTGATGCGACTATTCATACAAAAGGCATCGGATGACTTCTCTTCGACGCTGGAGCATTACATGCCAGTGGTTTGTGCTTCTAGCCATTTAATCTCTTTTTGAGCTGAAATTACTTATCTGTGTATTTTGCTGTTTCCAGTGTACCTCCTGAGACTTACTTGTTCCTGGACTCCTCTGTGAAACTCTGAAAACCTCCTTGTGGCCTCCTCGGCTGTCTTCCTTGTTCTGTTCCGTGAATACAGAGACTAGTACGTTCCGCTCTGGACGACTCCATGTTTGCACAGGATTATTGGAACCAGTCCTCCTCCAACAATCACTCTCCGACCAGTAAGAACCAAAGACAATCAGATTAAACCGTTCCTGCTGTACTTCAGATCTGACCCTTCTCCTTGCTCCCCAGGGTTCTTGACATGTGCCATTATTCACTGTAAATAAAATCGCTGAACTTGCCTTCGTGTGTTGGAGTTGTTCATATTCAGTCCTTTCACTCTGGGTATTCAGTTCTCAAAGATATCCATATAAACATCAATAAACAGTACTTTTTGACAAAAGAGGTTAAATCAGTGAAAGCCAACTGCAACATTTTGTTTAATACTTACATAAAAAATAAACTCATCTGTTTAACAATGTCTGCAGTGGAGAAAAGATCAGTATATACGAGTGTACTGGACTACTGTACTTTTGTGTTAAGACTCCACAGCCATTTATAGTAAAGATCTGTACAAAAAGGACACCATTAAAGTGCAAGGACACTTTTCACTGAGCCATTCTCCTTCACTTTCCCAAATGTGCTGCAGAGACTGATGGTGAAGGGAAATGAGCTGGTGCAGGACTATGTTGAGTTCAGGTGAAAACAATACTGACACAAATGAAAACTGAAAGTGAGCCGAATGGAGGAAGATTGCATTTATTTGTTTTCACTAATTGGATTAATGAAATGTAATTAAGAGCCAAAAGATTGAGGCACAACAAAATAGTCATGAGACATTAAAATAAAATGAATGAGAGCTAACCCTTAATGGGTAAGTTGAAGCTTTCAGAAACTTACTTTAAAATATTTGAACCAGACATCCCTAACCCTGATCCTCAAGGTGCACTGCTCATCCAGTTTTAGCTTTTACCCTGCTTCAACACAGCTAAATCAAACAACTGACTTGTCTACTCAGAATGTCATCAACTTTAACAGGATCCTGTCAGTTACTCATTCATTTCTGTCAGGCGGGTTGAAGCAGGCAGTGTTGTATAAAGTACCTCAAAGTGATACTTCAGTGAAAGTACAAGTATCTTACCATAAAATTATTTTGGTAAAAGTTAAAGTCTCCTTTAAAATGATTACTTAAGTAAAAGTCTTAAAGTATCTGACATTTACTGTACTCAAGTATCAAAAGTAAATTTCTCATATAAAATAAACTTAAAGTAAGAGTATTAAGTGAAAGTAAATAGGTAGAATTTCCAAAACAACATTTATTGGGTGCAATATCCACTGAAAAAAACTTGAAAAGTTTGAACAGAACATTAAAAGTTTGCTCTTTTTTAAGACTGATTCTATTGAAGTATTCAACCTTTATTAACCTTAAAGATGTTAGAAAACTCACATTGTTGTGTTGGCTTGTTTACTGAGCTCGGTTCTGTTTGGTTATGGCTTGTTTCTTTCTTAATTGAATAGTTCCTATGCTCTTGAATGCACCGTGGCTGTTGCAACACTGGTGAACGCACCGTTCTGTGTAAAGTGCAGAGCTCAGTTGCTTTTTTTCCCCTCTCCTGACACGGACGTAGCCTTGTTGTTCAAGATTATTTGTGATTTACTGGTTTACTGCTGTGCATAAATACCAGAAGAAACACAGCAAATAAATCATTCTAAACTGGATATCTGTCTCTGTGTTCTATAATGGGAAGACTAGTGACCCAACAACTTCATACCTTGCTGCTCTAAAGCAGTTAATGTCCTGGAGAACACCAAACCTCTACTTTTAGCAGCTACTGTTATTTTCACACCTATAAGGAATTTACAGTGGCTCCACTGTGAGTCAACAAAGACCTTTAGTAACGATTGATATGATATGCATCCAGCTTGTTCACAGTGGGAACCACAGTTTTCATACAAGCGGTGGGGGAGAGGCTGGGTTTGTGAATGAGTGTCAGTGAGGGAAAGAGAAGGGGCCGTGTGAAGTCGCAGACTGGGAGAACAAACAGGATTGCCCAATCAGATTTCTTCTGATTTTATATTGTAGGAACGCGTAACTAAGATAGTTAAGGAAAATGTATTGACGTAAAAGTACACATTTTATTAAGAAAATGTAGTGGAGTAAAACTTAAAGTTGTTAGAAGTGTAAATGAAGTAAAGTAAAAATATGTCAAAATTCTACTTAAGTACAGTAACAAAGTACTTCTACTTTGTAACATTATAACATTGGAAGCAGGGAAACATCCAAACAGGACAGTGGGTGAACAGTAGCTTTAAATAATCTTGTTTCACATTCTGCCTCATTTGTTTTCAACGGAAGAAAACACGAGTTTTTGTACAAAACCACTTAACCTTCAAACAGAACATTCGACCACTCCTGAAACACATGTCCAGGGCTACAAAGGCACCGTAAATGTCATCTCTGTCGCATGTTGGGACAATTTCATGGCTGAATGGTCAACAGTGGAGCAGAACCACATGATGTTGGTTCAAGTAGAAGAAATGTAAACGGCTGAAGTAATGTCAGTCATTACACAACTCTATCTGCAGCAGAACAGCTGATCATATCCAGCCGGCTATGTTTCGCTGTCGCTCATCAGGATTAACTAAATCACTGTTTAAACAGATTTAGGCCTTTTGTTGTTTATTACAGAGAAAATGTTGGCAGTGATGCTTCAGTTAATAATAATAATTAAAAAAAACATTAAAGTATTGGCTGATGACATTGTTGTTTTTCTTTTAGCTGCTCCCTTTAGTGTTGGGCCCAAAGCGAAAGGATTTGACAATTATGTCCTTCCTGATGCAGCCTGGGTCCAAACCTGAAGCCTCAGAATTACAAGACCACCGAGCTACTGCAGCCCACAAAGGATGGGCTGACATAAAAATAAAAAGATTAGCTCTCATGGTAGAAACTAAGAACTTTCCTCCTTACAGTCAGTTTTGATTATATGAAACATCGGAGTCATAGAGCTGTCTTGGCAGTGATCTTTCAATAATCTCTCCAGTCATTTTGTACCCACACAGTTCAGCTTTGAATGAAAAGAAAAGCTAATATTCTGTCCCTGTGTACTTTGCCACCTACTAAATTCATCCATCCCAGATTACTCCATCTCACCGGTACACCTCAGAAGCAGGGGGTTAATTGAGATTAATGTGTGGCCCAACTGTGGGCTTTGCTGACTGAGGTGGAATCCGTTTTTCCGATACAATCTGGTGGGAGTAGAAAACTGCTGTGCTCTTGGCCCAGGCAGAATACTGTGACATGTATTCTCAAGTAATTTATTGTACAAAAACACATTAATAAAACTAAAACATTAAGGTTTGAATGGTGCTTCTTCAAATAGATAAGAAGCTTTAATCTTACCTGCTGGAGATGATCAATGTTTATTGTGTTTTCTTGGTCGTGAAATGTAGTGTGACTGTGAGCTTGTAAATTGTTATAAGCAAAGGTTTTATGCCTTTATTGTGTTAAAAAAAACAAAACAGTGTAAAACTTGGAGCGCGTATAGGTCTAAGTAACACAACAACACTTTCAGCTTTGGATTTAGGTTTAAACAGATAAAACATCACTGCAAACACACTATCACCCTGCCTACAAGAGCCTCATAATTTTTATTGGCAAATGCAACATTGTCATATCTTTCTTTCTTTCTTTGTAACAGTGTAGCAATAATAAGAGAGGAGAAGCTTTCACTGTGAACAGTTTTCTTTTAGGGACTATAAACACATGTAGGTATTTTAAAAGTTTTGTAACTCTAGCTATTAATGTGCACTGAAGCAATTTGTAGCTAGGTGTGAAATGGCCAGGATGAGCTCCATCAATTTTTAAACTATGGTTGTCAAATGGAAAAAGAAGGAATGTTATCTTGGCTGGGGAAGAGTCTTTGTCTCAAGTGGAGGAGTTCAAGTACTCTGGTGTCTTGTTCACAACTGATGGCGGGATGCAACAAGACACAGAGTGATAGACTGGTGTTTTGTCTGCAGTAATACAGGCTGAGATATAGTCTGTTGTGCTGAAGCAGGAGATGAGATGGAAGGCAAAGGTCCATTAGATTAATCTATGCTCCAACTCTCACCTATCAGAGATGGAACATGACAAAGGAGCAAAATCCCAAATATGAGCTGATGAAAAAAGCTAACCCAAAAGACAAAGAAGTGATATCATGACTGCATTAGTAGAGATAAGTTCTCTGAGACACTGTAGGGTCAACAGAATACAATTTACAGTTTGTCTAAAACATAAACCTATCTTGACACATAATATGAGCATATGTAATACACATCTGTCAGCATGACTTTCTTAGCTGTAACCGAGTTCTACTCTACTTTGCTCGTTAAACTATTACGGTACTCACTTCCATCTGCTTTCCCATTAAAACTAAACAAACCATCCACAATGTCACTCTCCCAAAGCAAAAGGAGATTTGTATTCAGAATGTGTGCATTTAATTAAATCTTTCACTTGGGTGAAATTACACCAGATTGCATGAGGATATGAAAATGTGATGATTCACATGTAAAAGAAAAATAATTAGAGGTCTTCAGAGTGCAAACATTATATGCACACACAACCCCCTGCACACACAAACACACACTCACTCACACACAAACACACACTCACTCACACACAAACACATACACACTCCTTGAGGTATTTTTTTTAATAACAATCCTTTGTGTGGTGGATGATGTGGACTATTATTATCACTGTCAGTCCAACAATTTGTTATTGTTCTTTTGTGAGGTGAATGTCACCACCAGCATCAGTGTGGTGGTAAAATCAAAAGAGTCAACTCACCCACAATATGGACTGTTTACTTTGTTGACCTCTGGAAGGTGGTACTGCAGCCTGAGGACCAGAACTACCAGTTCCTACAACAGTTTCATCTCACGAACTGTCAGACTGCTGAGACTGCGCAATATAAACGGTACACGGTAGAAACGATAGACATTTAACCTACAATGGAGATCTATCTTCTACCAGCTAACTGCAGTAATGCTGCATCTGATGTAAAATCAGAGTCGTCAGATTTAATTGTTACTTTTTTAGTTAAAAAAACTGTGCATAAGTGGTGGTAAAGTGTAAAATATATACAGTAATAATAATAGTAATATATAGCTGTTTTCAAAATAAATGATGGCAAAAGGACACCCTATGTTTTTTTTTTCATTCCTACTGCAAGTTTCATACCAAAAACATATTGTGATATATATCGTTATTGCCACCCTTCACAAAACATATCGTGATATGAATTTAATGCCATATCGCACATCCTACTGCTGAACTCATGTTACTAATGAAGTGACCACAATAGCAAAAACACACACAGCCACAGACATACCTCAGTAAACACCATACCCAAAATAATCAGCATACAGGAATTTGATCATGCATGGATGCTGTGTGGATTGTGTAAATGTACTTGTATGTCATATATGCTGCATATACATATATTTAAATTTCTGTACATGCATGTATAAAACACATCATTTGTCTAGATGTGTTAACATCACTTAATACTTGTACATTCCTTGTTGTATCTGCACCAGAATTGCATCTTCTGCTCTAAACACCATAAAATCCATGTAAATTACGAATTTCTGCACTGATGTGGGGAAATGAAATGAAATTTTGTTACATTTTGCATGGTGCCCTGTACAATTTTGAATGACAATAATGTTTATAAAGTTATAAAGTGAAGTTAGTAGATAGCTTGTCTACTTAAAAGCAAGAAGTTGTCAAAAATCAAAACACGTATAAGTAAGCCATTACAAGGGAAATAGGGGCCCTTTAAGTAACTTATCTCTTCTTTCCTAATTTGACCACTTTACCATACTGATGTCACCAAACCAATAAAGCTCATTTGAATCTTTTTCTGATTCCTTTTGTTTAAAAATGCATATATTTCAAACCGCTTAACCACATTTCACTGTAAGTAAAGATGCCCTGAAGCAGCCCCATATCATCTCTCTCTATTGTTCAATCTCTTGTAATCACTTTTCTTAACTCACAACATTTGAGCTGATTATCTTTTGAATAACTCTGTTGCATACAGTAAACTACACATGAGGTCATCTTTAGGTTTATAAAATCATTTGAAAAATGTAGCTTGAATAATACGAGCCCTTGAGGATCCTCACTGGAGATAAGGGAGGTTTACATTTTGGAAAATTTAAGGTTCAGTTGTTTTATTCTTTTAACTGTTTGCTTTTCAGGGGTCACCACAGCAAGTTATCGTCCTCCATCTCATTCTGTCCTCAGTCCTCACTCCAACTAACTCCATGTCCTCTCTGACTGTCTCTCTGTGTTTTTCTTGGTTAATTTCTAACATCCTTCTACCAATATACACTGTCAATGCCACAGTTTCAATCCCATTCAGGTTCAATCTGCCTCAGTGTGATAAAGTCTTCCAGTTAAAACACTGAACTCATCATCCCCCACCTCCAGTGGAAATTATCCAGAGCTTTATGTAAGATCATGAAATGCAACTGTAAAAACCCAACCATTAAATAAATAAAAATCCAAATTTGTCCGATGCTAACAGCTCTTATGTGAATAGGACTGCAGGTTGGAGGCAAACCCAACTTGAATTGCAGAAAAAAAAAACATGTTTTATTGAACCATATGGGTGCAGGATCACAGAATCCACTGAACAGTGAGCTCTACTATCTGCTGCAGCATCCATACCAGGAAGCAGGAACCATCTGGGTGGAAATTAAACTGGCATTGAACAGATATACAGACTGACAAAACATTAGTCCGCAGTCTCCCGTTTACCTTCAGCAGTGTGTTAATCAACAGTCATCTCTGTTTCAATGCTGTTGCCACAGTGATGCTATCTATCTTTGAGCCATCATGTCATACAGTCATACAACAGAAATTAAAGTCTGGTCAGGTTGTACATTCTTGATGAAAAGAAAATCTGCTGCTGAAATGATGTTGTAGATCCAACATGCACTCACATCTGGATCAGTGCAAAGTGTAAAGTATATAATGGTATCTAAAGAGACATTTCTGTCCATTGTGTACCCCGCCTCTCGCACAGTGATTGCTGGATATGGGCACCAGTGACCCCCGCAACCCAGAAAGGAAGAAGGGGTAAAGATAATGGATGGATGGTTGGATGTGTTCTGCCTTTTATTTTGAAGGGCACAGTAACAGGGTCACATTTTGTGCTGTAATGGCTGGGTGAGAAGGAAAATAAATAAATAATGGAGACGCTGTTCATTTTTGTAGTGGATTATTTTATCATGTAACACAAAGAAATGGGCCAATGTTTTTTGTACAATTACAAATAAAAATTAGTTAAACAAAGGATTAATAAAGAAAATGTTCAATGTATTAATGCACATTTTCTTACAGCTCAAATGTGCAAACTGATACAGGTAACAAAATGGTTGCAATGAAACATGCAAAGTTGAATAAATACATTGTAGTTTTTTAATACGATTTATTACTTTAATAGATACAAACTTTGTCATGCAAAGTTGAATACATTCTAGTTTTTCATGATTTATCACTTTAATACATACAGATTTTCCCATGCAAAGCTGAATAAATTCTTTGTAGTTTTATATGATTTATCACTTTAATATGTACAGACTTTGCCGACATAAAGCATGAAAGTTAAATGGTAACCTGGCAGTTAAACAAGACTGAAGCACAATAAAAATTGCCTTTGATCTTATTGTAATAAACTGTTAATTCTATAGTCATTTATATACTGTGTGTTCAGAGAACCTGCTCCTGAGAGTACACTGTAAAATGGAGGAACTCTTTGAAGCTACGCTGTGATGCAGATGTTGCACACACACATACGCAAAAAAAAATAAAATAAAATAAATCCTGTTTTCAAAGTCACATCAAAGTAAATGCACTTTACCTATTGTAAAATAGATTGGGATATTTTATTAGATTCAGCTTATATTGCTGAACAAGCTAACTGTAAATCCCCTTTAGAACACACAAACGACTCATTTTGTGTTCATCTTTAAATGGAGCTGTCCTCTCCTTGGCTGCAGCAGCAACCCACTCGAGAAAAAAAAAAGAAAAATATTTAATAAATGAGCTTCACAAAAGCTTGTCACAAAAACGTTGTATATTGTAATAAATTCCCACACAATTAAGGTCCAGTTGTGGTAAATGATCTGTACTTGGTGCTTTACAACACAATCCGTGCCCTCATTTATCAATTCACACACATTCATACAGCACTCTACAACATCTCTACACAGCAAATCTGAATAGATGGTTCAATGGAGTCTAATCAGTGCTTTAGATCATTCATACACTGATTGTGCAGATCAGAGGCAATGAGAGGTTCAGGGTCTTGCCAGGGAAACTTCAACATATGATTGCATTCTGGTGGAATCAAATCTCCAACTCTTTTGTGGGAGGACCACTGCTCCAAACCACCGGTACATAGCCACCACACAATGACTAGTTTATGCGCAAAACTAACAATTAGAGATAGTGTGCTTATTAGAATTTTACATGCTAATCGCTTAAAACTTTTTTTTTTTCAGATTTTGGGAAAGCTTACGTGTTACTGACAAGCCAACAACTAGTCAGAGCTGAGTTAAGATCAAAGTGTAAAGCAGCGTTTCTTGAGAGATCAAATAAATCGTTACATCACTATTCATTGCACATTAAAATGGTTATTCACATGTGTTTAGAGGAACAGCAGCAAGCTGTGGCACATCGGGTGCTGCCTGGGTCGCTTCTGCCACGAGTTTCAATAATTCTACTGGAACTTAACATTTTATGCAAAATAAACTTATGGTCCTTTAAGTTAAGAGCATACGGACGTAGGAGTGCTTCTGCTCCATGTGGGTGAGAGCAGTGTGGACCACAGAGGAGATGGCATCATCTGTTGATCGGTTCTTGTGGTATGCATACTGATGAGGGTTCCTCATTGATGTTGATGGTTGTTTTGATGTGGATCATGACCAGTTTTTTTAAGCATTTAGCAACTATCGGGGTGAGGGATAATGGCCGGTGTCATTCAGACCAGTCACTGTAGAGCTCTTTGGGACTGGGATGATGGTGGCAGTCAACAGGCAGGTGGGAACTGTTGCCAGGGCAAGTGAGGAGTTAGAGATTTTGGCCAGCACCTCACAGAGCTGATCGGCACAGTCTTTCAGCACCTTCCCAAGGATGTTACCATACCATACCACTTTATTTATAAAGCACTTTAAACAGTGACAGTGCACACCAAAGTGCTGTACAGGGACAGACAGGCCAAGCACACATCAACAGATTCCATAATAATAGTGTGTTGTTACGCGAGATTTAAAAACTGTGAGGGAGGGGGCCTGTCTGACAAGCAGAGGTAACTCGTCACAGTCTTGGGCCTGCGACAGAGAAGGCCTTGTCACCTCTGCACTTGAGATGGGTTCCTGGAACTGTGAGGAGCAACTGGTCTACTGACCTGAGAGTGCGGGGTGGGACATACGGCTGGAGCAGATCAGTAAGATAGGAGGGGGCAGAGCTGTTTAGTAATTTTTAGACATACAAGAGGATTTTGAATTGGATTCAAAGGTGAACCGGTAGCCAGTGCAGGGAGGCCAAAACAGGTCTAATGTGCTCTCTTTTGCATCATGAGTAGGTGGATAAATGAGTATCTGGGTGTTCGCAACTTTTTTTCAAAAGAAATGGAGGAAGTTTTCACACAGCTCAGTAGAGGCTTCTAGAGGTGAAGGTTCATTGAGGTGTAGAACTGAGTTCAAGGTAGAACAAAGAGCATGGGGATGTGAGAGTTTGAAGTAATTATGTCAGAAAAGTACTTTGATTTGACAGCTTTAACTGCCTTCTGATAATGACGCCAACTCTCATTTAGGATGTGAAAAGAAACCTGCCGCTGTTCTTTCCTCCACCTGCGCTCTGCTCTCTGACATTACTGTCTAATGACTTGAGTGATGTCATTAAGCCATGGTTCTGATATGAGTTTGTTTTCCTGGTTTTAACGGGAGCAACATGGTCCAGAACATTTAAACAGAGTAAAGCTGAGAGGTAAGCTCCTCGGTGGAGAGAGACACTGAGAGCTGATCGATCCTCTCAGAGGTAAAAGCTTCAGTAAAACGTGCAGCAGTGAAACGGTTAATGGCATGTGAAGTACATGCCAAATTGCACGACTTAACAGTAGGACAAGGCGGGATGATGTCAAACAAAACAGGCATGTGGTCTGAGAGAACATTGTCACCGATTACCAAATTACAAACAGAGACGCCACGTGTTAAAATGAAATCCAGAGTGTGCCCGTGTTGTTGGATGAAACCATTTACATGTTGAGTAAAATGAGTCCAACAAATCTAGGAAGTCCTTCACTAACGGTTTCTCCTGACAACAGATATGAATATTAAAGTCCCCAACGATTATAACGTGATCATATCTCAGTGTGATATAAGCCAGCAAATCAGAGAATTCACTTATGAAGTCCTTGGAACCGGGATGCGATAAACAATCGTGCACAGAACTGGAGGAGAATGTCAGAGTTCAAAAGTGCTCAGCTCAAAGCTGGAGCAGGGCACCAGGGTGGGCAACCATTTACAAACAAAGTTTGATTTAAATACAGTTAATAATCCACCACCCCGCCGGCCTGATGGCCGCGGGGCATTAAAACACAGACAGTTGGAGGTAATAGTTCCACTAAGGTGCTTGAATCACCCAAAGGCAACCAGGATTCCATAAGAAAAAGAAAATCTAGTCCCTTATCTTTAAAAGGTTTGAGGTTCAGTAAACTTGTTCAGCTAGGGAGATGATTTATTCAAGGACAGTAGGAGAACACAGGTAAGTATTAATTAGTTTTCAGTCCAGTGGCTCCAAGCTGGTTACCGAAAAAAACAACTAATTTTGATGAGTTGAGCCAAATGAGTCAGTTCCCAGAAAAAAAAGTCAAGTTTCTTCACTAGTATTAATGTCATGGAACTCAAGGAATAAGCAAACTGGAAGAGCACTGAAACCAATTATCATTCACCTTACGGTCTACTAGTGTCACAGTTCAGATGTTTGCAGCAGCTGCAACCTTTTGTTTCTCAGAGAAGCAAACTCGTCCCGAGGGCAAACCCAGAACTCCTGGTCATCTTTCACAACGTCTGAAAGGGTAAAACATGGGAAGATTAAAGAAATGGAAAAGGGAGGAGAAGAAAATGAGGAAAGTGAAGGATAAAAGAAAAAACAGAGCACTGAACAATCCAGAAGCCAGACAGGACTTACTTGCTATTAGTTTGTCAGTAGCACCAACTTTGAACACTTTTTCTTCAGACTGAACCAAAGAGCCATCTACAACAGATAAGATCAAAATTGTTCAGAGCTTTTCCACCGACGAGAGCAGAGACACGATGTGCAGTTTAATTCAAAGACCTCACAATGGGCTGAGCAGAACACCCTCTTCTGAAACATCTTAAAATAAAACACGTCCTCCTCTCTGTTAACTAAAAATATATTGGATAATAAATGTGGGTGATCAAGCTCAGTGTGCTTGTTTCGTTTGTTCTGACAGTCTCTTTACATTGAAAGGCTGAAGGTTGTTCATCATTCTGAAGTGTGACCATCATGTGGGTGTTAACTTGTGCAGCAGGCAGCTCAGCGCCAAATGGTTTTCAGAAAAATGTAATTTTTAGAGTTGTAGAAAAAGTTGCTGAACAAGATTTTGTCCTTTAGAGAGACTCTGATATGGTTTACTGCCCTGCAGGTAAGGTAATATTTGGATTTATAGCTTCCATTGTTGGTGAATCAGATTCTTTTGTTAACTGAAAGGAAAACATAGATCTTTCCCCAAGTATAGTTTACATATAATAATTTATTTTATTCAATGGCTTATCACCAAGCAGAACTTACATTTCAGCGACAGGAGACAGTGCATTTTGTTTGTTTGCAAAAAAAAAAACGAAAGTTTTTTTTGTTGTTGTCAGCATAAAACATTGAATTAAACACTTGAAAATGAAAAATTAAGTGGGTATTTTCAGGTCAGCTTTCATAATTCATAAAGTAAGAAAGCTGATGAGTAAGTGTGAGTCATCTGCTAAGACAGCAGGAGACACTGGTGATGAAAAACTGAATGTAAATGAGTATTTCCAAGTAATACAGTCGCGCCATAAAATAAACAATCCAACCATTTGGCTGTTTATTCACCCAAAGGCTCCACTTCTCTAAATTTTGTTTTTGGAATTTTTTCATTAATTGGTTAA
>JARVLU010000179.1:15347892-15358048 GCA_031762415.1 Simpsonichthys santanae | reverse complement strand
CTGTACATGGTTAAGGTACAGAATGTACGCTGGTGTTGTGTTACGTTGAAAAAAACGTGTTTAAAACGCCGTTTACCATGCATTTTCTGACTTACGGAAAAAATCCGGACTTACGGCCGCCACGTGGGATGAGCTCCGACTTACCTTAAAATCGGGTTACGAACAGTGCGTAGGAACGGATCTCATTCGTAAGTCGAGGACCACCTGTATTATGATGTCATTATATCTGCTGTTTATGTGCAAGGTCTTTTTTTTTTTTCTTTTTTCAACTTTCACACTGTGCCTCGACCCCCTGAGGTATCCAGCTGTGGAGTCTGACATTTCTATCTTAAAGAGTTATCAGTTTAGAGCTTGAACAAAAAATTGTCCACAGACACAGACGGAATAAGGAACATGCAACAGGATACATCTTTGAATGGGTGTATAAAAACCTCAGTTGTGCTATGTTTACTAATTCAGAAAGGAAGCTGTAAAGATTTAGCACTTTGGGAGCATACACAGTCCATAAATGTGCCACGAAGTAAAAAGTGGAAACTGGAAATAACCTCCATCCGTTCCTCTGTCCACGCATGTTGTGAGCATGATAACATGAAAAAAGGTGGGGTGCAGGCTTGCATTTTGCTGTGTGGCTGCAGCTAGGCATAAGAAAGGTTCCTTTCAAAAATAGGGCTGCCACTTCAAAATCCAAGATGGCCACCACCCTATACTGTATTTACGTAAAGCAGCAACCCCCATCATTTGAGGAAACCATGTTTTATAGTTTCTATTTTGCTTAAAAGTATAGTTTCCTCAAATGATTGGGGTGGCTATTGTGGTGGCCAAAGATTAATCTATGGTGGCCAAGGCCACCACTAGCCACCCCCTGGCACTGCCATTGTACCTGGCTCCCTTTGCTTGTCAGGATCCATCACTGCGCCACCTCTGAAAAGAAAAAAACAAAAATAAACTGCCTCTCTATACCACTGTAACATGTACCCACTTGAATTATCGCAACCCTCGGTGGTTTGACCCAAGTGCAGGCAGACACGGGGAGCAGGAAGTAAATAAAATGAATTTATTAACAAACAAAGACAAAAAGCTGATGTGGCAGCAAAACTTACACAGATCGTGGTGCGAACAGGAACAAGACAGACTGGGGCAAATACAAGGAGGACCAGGACGCCTGTAGCTTTACAGAACAATGAGCGGACGGCGAGTTGGCGATAACAGATATTTCAAACAAGCTGGGTGAGAGCGAACGTGGAAACACCTGGGCTGAAAACTGGGGACAGGTGAAGGTGGCAGGCTGAATGAAAAAAACACTGTGGAGGTTTACAGTGGGTCAATGGAATATGGAACCAGGAAACAGAAACAAAACCCAAATCCTCTCATGAATATCTTGCACCAAAAACACTAAGGTTTACTTGTGTTCAATGTTCAATCCCAGTCTAGAAAAACAATAATTTCAAAAATTGCAAGCATTCGCTTTTCAAATCCTCCAGCAATGCGGGACATTGGCGTACTGCATGTTAGTATTTGTATAATATACAAAACATGAATCAAACACATCTTGTATTTGAATTTTACACTAAATATCTATTTGCAATAGGTTATGATTTTTCTATGGGGTGGGGGTTGTTCTTTCTGCAGCTCCCTGGTTGCCACTTTATGCAAACTCAATTTAAAGATGTGGTAATATAATGCCCTTCCTGACGCAACCTGGTGTTCAACTCACAACCTCAGGACTACAAGACCACCTGCAGCCCCTTGGTTATGTTTCTACTATCACATTTTTACTTTTGGCAAAGGAAAAGACAAAAACATAATTTTCTTTGCTACAACTCATTATCCTGCACATACAATCTTCTGACAACCTTCAGCTTCCTGGAATTACATGTTTATTAACTTATTTTTGTTCTTTTTAATGATCCAGAATGTGAAATCTCAGGAAACAAGTGTAACATTGTGTCAACGCCTTGAGTTGTAATAAAACACACATTTATTGATCAATCATTGAATGTCACAAATAAGGGGAATCATCTCGTCTTTTACAGCCTCCTGAAGCTTATTGCTGCCATTTAGAGAATCTCTCACATAATTACAAATCACAGCTGGCGTATGGAGGAAATAAGAATTGTTGATGTGTTGAAAATGACATTTTTTTTGTCAATAAAATTTAAATTGATCATAAAGTAAATTACACAGCAATCACCTTTAAAAACAGTAGAAAACAAACAAATAAACAAATTTCTATCGATACTAGTGAGAGTTTCGCTCTGCTGCTCTGATGGAAAGCTCTGAACCAGCTTGTTTCAGTTTTCAGACATTACTCTCAGAGTTGTGATTATTTGAAGTAAAATGCTGCCGTTCAGTCTGCTGTTGTGGTCCTCAGAGGTGAAGTGAGATCCTAAACAGAAGCTGCTGCCCGAGTCGTAGTGGCATCACGCGTCGACCAAAGGTTCCATCTCGTAGCACACTCGTCCCGCCAGGTCTTCAGGGACTCGCTCATCCACCCTTTCAGAATCAGCTCCGGCGTTTGAGGCCTTCGGGTCGCGACTGGAGCTTTTAGTTTGATACAGCCGGTTGGTGCGTTCCCTAAATAAAATTAGGGGGGAAATCATTAGTATAACAGTTATAGAAAACAACATCCCACCAGTTTAGTGTCTAAACATACTGTACGTATGTAATATTTACCTTTGAATAAGAGCAGTTTTGATAATAGGTTACAAATTTAAAAGCTGGAAGCACACCAGTATATAAAAACATCAATAAATCAAAGAAAGCAGTTGTTATAAATAAAAGGTTTGACACTTGGGTCCGCTTTTAAAAACAACAGCAGGTAATTATCAATCACCTTTAAAAGCAGTGGGCGGTGACATAATCACCTGCCTGACTTCTTCTGTTTGACTGTTAGCATAATATCTTATGGACTGCTGGACACATTTTATTGGAACTCCCAGAAAGTAATTATTGGATGTGTATCTACAACTGAAACAAGATGGCCTCCTCAGCTGATCATCCTTAGCAAACACAATCAGGACTGTCGTTCCATCAGGTTTACAGATACTGAGCTAAAGTCTGGTGTGGTAGTGGCTGATATGAATCACCAACGCCTGTTCTGAGCAGGAACTGATCGCACAAAATCTGTTTCTGAAACTTTGGCATTCACTTTTGAAGTCAATGTTTGTTCTCAAAATATCTAATTAGGTGGTGGATAGATCTGAATAAAATTGCCAAGAAGTAATCACTGGATGGACGTCTATTACTGATTAATGTTTGGAGTCACCTTGATTTAAGATGGCCGCCACATCTGCTGCTGAATTCATACCCATCTGCTCACACAGACTCATGTTCAGGCTGCTGTTTAATAAACCGTATTATATTGCATTATTATTGTTTAGCATCATAAATCATTGTGTGTTTCTTTTTTATACTTTATATTTTTGCTATTTTGGGGTGTAACTGGGACCTTGAGTACACAATTTTGTTCCACCTCATGTTCCACATGTGATGCAAATGACAACAAAGAACCTTGAACCTTGAATCTAACAGACTGAAAAATTACATTTCAGTCAATTTTACAGACACTGAGCTAACGTTTGGTGAGACATCCCCAACACACATTCAAAGCTAAAGGTAGCAAAAAGGCTAATTAACGGTTGCAAGAGGCTAGCTAAAGAAGTAACAAAATATTAGGTGAAAGTAGCTACAAGCTAAAAAATACAGAACAGTAGCCAAAAGTTAAAATTATAAAAGGGTAGCTATATGTTAAAAGTAGCCAGACTGTGGCTAAAAGCTAAAAGTAGCATAAGTAGACAAAAACAGCACAAGTATGCTGAAGCAGATTTCAGCATACAATGTTCCAAATAGAAATCAAGAGAAATCAGTGTATCGTATTTCTATGGGAGAAAAAAATCTGTAAAGAAAAAAAAAAAGATTACTATTTTGAAATGTATAAAAGTTACAGAAAATAAACAAAAGTTGTAGTTCCTGAATTAAGTGAATGTTTTGAACAGCTAAAGTAACAAAGAGCATGCAGAAGTACTTAGTTTGTTAAAACACAACAACAACAACAACAACAACAACAACAACAACAACAACAACAATAATAATAATAATAATAATAATAATAATAATAATAATAATAATAATAATAATAATAATAATAATGTAGTCCCTCGATAATTATGGGTGTTGCATTCCCCCCCCCACCCCACCCAATAGCATAAGTGAAAAACCACAAAATGGCAATGTTATATTTATTTTAGTATTTATGTATATAATAAGGCTAAATCATTTAAAATAAATTATTTTAAATGATTTAGCAGGTTGGGGGCACACTGGCCAGTAGGAGCACCATGACATTTCCCGGTAGCCTGGCTGTTCGCATAGTGGGACTAAAGTCTTGGTTCCAGTCGGGCTTGATTAGATTGTTGCTAATGTAGCATGAATTGTTTATTTAAACTACATCGTTTAAATGTAAATTGTTTATTTACCGGTACGGAGGGAGATTGGAAGTGACATAGGTGATGTGTATGATTGCAGCGACGACATGGGCGTGGCAAAGAGTGGAAGGTGTCATGGAGCTGAGATCACGACATGCTGTGCTCCTTTAGAGCATTTAGAGTTTAGAAACATTGTTTAGAATATGGGAAGGGTTTATAAACCCTTATTATATACATAAATACTAAAACAAATATAACATCCCCACTTCACGGTTTTTCACTTTTTGCAGGGGCGTCCAGAACATAACACCCGTGATAATCTATGGACTACTGTCATAATAATAATAAAACAAGACATTAGGGAGGACTAATAATGAGGGCATGTGTTAGATCTCTGGGGAACATGGCCACCGAGAGATATGAAAGAAGCAAGCCTAATAGTTTGTTCAATTGGGATCAAAATCAAACAAACTTAACGTGCTTTGACTTGTTTACCTTTCATCCACTGCTCCGTTGCTTTTGTCCTCCTGGTCTTTTTTCAGTTCCTTTAACCTGCTGCTGAACTGAACTACGACGCCTGAAAGTGAGTACAGCATCATCATGAATCCAGCAGCTGTTCTTGTTTGGACAGATCAAATCTAGCACAACAAAGTCTAAAAGATTTAGAGCTAAAATACAAAGTAGCTCAAATGTATGAGAGTATTCTGTTGACTTCCAAATATTATCATCAAACAGCTGACTCGTCGCAACAGAACTTCATGAACCGCTGAACAAATTTTAATGACACATCTAGAGAGAACTTTTGGATTCAACCCATTTCAAAATGGCTGCCACAGCTAATCAATCCTAGCAAACACAAAAATGACTATAACTCTGAAAGTTTTACATATATTGAGCTAAAATATGGAGTGGTACTAGCCCCCATCACAGACTCTGGGCTCTTGTTGGACATGCAAGGCACTGAAGTTTCCTCTAATATTGCTGTTGGCTTGAAACCAAAACAAACAGCTGAAAAATACTTCATGACCCATTGTACACCTGTTACAGGTATTTATTCAATTAACAAGTATCACAATCCGTGTATGAAGAGTACTCTAAAATTATTAGACATTAGCCCTAGGGTCTGCAATCTGCGGCTCTAGAGCCACTCTTTGGTCCCTCTGCAGCGACTCTAAGTTTTGACCAAAACTTGCCTAAAACTGAAGTTTACTGGTTGTTGTACAGACAATAAGAAATGTTTAGCTTCAGCAGTTTTCCGGTCATTTCTTTTGCCAATGTGTGAATGATAATACTAACACAAGGAGTAAAACTTGTTCACATCAGACTGATGAAGCCCTCTGGATAGAGGGCGAAACATCTTTCCACAAAAAAGAAACTGACCTGACTGACCATTATTGGATTTTGTACCTGGATAATTGAGCATGAACTTGAAAGTAAAACTTGTTGACTACATGGTGATAGTAATTTGTTATCTACTTCTTTTAGCTCACGTCTTGTCTTATGGTGTGATCTTTATCTCAAATCAACCAAATGTTTTGTGGGAAATACGTTTAAGGCAAGTTGCTGAGGAGAAATATGGTAAGTCAACTTGATAACAATAAAAATTACAGAAAATAAAAAAAGTCAAAGTAAATTGAAGTACAGTATTTATTTTAATTTTTAAATTCAATTCCGTATCCAACAAAGTGGCCTAATTTTTAACTTCATGCTTCATTACTTCATAATTGGGTTCTTAATGAATTGTTTCTACAAAAAAAAAAAAATAAATAAATTAAAAAAAAAAACTCACACAAGCCTACATGTGTTTGAATTTTAATAAAATTGCTAAAAAAAAGTTTTTATTCTTTACATAAATCCAATCTTTTTTCTTTTGCCCTAAAATGTAAAACTATTAATAATTTTGAATAATAATTTGATGTTTTAGTTTCATAATATCACACCTACTGGCTGGAAAAGCCCCCTCCAACAAGCTTGAAGTGGGCCATGGGCCACTAGTTGATAATCACAGTTTTAGCAGGTTTTGCAGCTCCAGACATTTTAAAGATAAGATAAGTGCTATGTGTCGTCATTGTATGTTTCCATACAATGGCGGAATTAGTTCTCTGCATTTAACCCATTGCACCTGGGATACACCCAGGTGGAGCAGTGTGCAGCTATGTAGGCGCCTGGAGAGCAATTAGGGATTGGGTGTCTTGCTCAGAGACACCACAAGATGTGGGAATGGCTGAGGATCGAGTCTGGGACTCTCAGGTCCCGAGTTGGTTGCCCTGCCTCTACACCATCTCAGCCCCAAATTATTTAGTCATTATTATTTATTTATTATTTAGTGTGCAAAGGGGCAGAAAAGGCTCTTTTGATCAAAAAAGTTGCAGATCCCTGCTTAGTCACTGGTGCATATCTGTAACATTTAAATGGGAATCTTACCAGCACTTTGCCATTTCTTCCTCCAGACCCACAAACCAACAGCCAACAGAAGCAGCAGCAATATTAAAATGCTCACGACAGCTGCAATAACCGAAGAGGACGAGGTTGCTGTAGAGAGTAAAAGATAAAGTATTAGATGTATCAATACAGTATCCCATTAACCAAACAGAAATGGACCAGTTTCCTCTCAGGCCTTACCAGTTATAGAGACGTAGAGTGAGTTGGAGGGAAGGGAACTAAAGGGTACAGAGGAAATGTTCACCTCGTAGACGCAGGCGTACTCTCCTTCGTCTTTAAAATCGATTTCAGGGAACTCGAAGAATGTCAGGTAGAAGAAGGTGTAACCCGACGTCGGTTTTGCTGCAGTAATGTTCTTGTTTGACCTTGTCAAATAGAAAACACCCTCGGGGTATTTGGAATGAATGGAGCAAGTGATGGTGAAGGGGCTTCCTTTGGTGACTGATATCTTGTGCGGGCTGAAAGCCACTGGCATGTGGCCAGATGTTAGGTAGAGGCTGGGCTTCTCTAACTTTACTGCATGACAGAGGAAGAGAGTTTTACAAACAGATTTGAAAATGGTAATGAAAGTACTCTACAAACATTGATCATCACGGCGTTTTGTTTTTACCTATGACTGAGAGCTCAGCTGTGTTACTCTGAGGATAATAGATCGCTTGCTGGTTAGGCAGTTTTTTATGATATTCACAGAAGTACGTCCCGTTAAGGCTGAAGTCCGCCTTTGGGAAAACAAACGTTGCAGCTTCGTGCTCAGAGAATTTCTCCATTTGAAACGATCCTTGGTTTCTTTTCAGCACAAATGTCCCACCCAAGTGTTCAGTCGCGACGGTGCAGGTGATTTCCAATTTCTCGCCCCAGTTTACCGAAGGAGATGGACTTAGAGTGATTTGGGGCTTAGTTAGATCACCTGAAACAGGTTGGCGAGTTTGTCACAGCATGATCGGAGGAAAATGGATCATTTAGATGTAAAAAAATACGAATCAGGTTTCTTACCTAAACAGATTACGCTTGCATCTTCAGAGTGCCCGCAGTTGTTTTCTCCAAATCCACGATGCTCACAGTGGGATAGAGCAGATTCTTGGCCTTTACACACCACGTTATCCAACCATATCGGACCAGAGCCTCTTCCAAAATGGGCGCTAGTCGGTGCAGAGACCGCATGACCACAACCGAGTTGTCTACAAACCACATCAGCGTTGACTATTTCCCAGTCGTCATCACACACGGTGCCCCACTGGCTTTTATAGAAGACCTCCACTCTGCCGGAGCACTGACCCGAGCCGCCAACCAGGCGCAGCTGGGCTGGAGATCAAAAGAGAGAAGGGTTTAGTACAAGTGTGAAAGAGAGAAATAAAAGATTGTGTTCATCTGGTAATGTGAGGGAAAAAATAAATACTGTATACACAATAACCATAAAAGATTGAAACTAGTTATTTGGAAATCTATGTTGTACCAGTCATGTTTCATATTAAATATATAGACTGCTCAGAATGTTTCACCTCTTTTGTCATACTCCTCACTTCACAGCGTTTGGGTTAAAAAAAATGAGACCCTGCCAGATTAAACAACAGTCGTGCCCAATGCTCTTTTATTTATGAGGGTTTGAAGGAATAGTTTGGTCCAGGGAAGGCTTTGCTTATTTTATCATGAATATATCAAAGGAAAGGTTCAGTTATTTTAAAGAAGAGTTCTGTGGAAAAGATATGAACAGTCACTATCTTACCTGTTGTAGATAGCTTTTTGAAGTGCCTCTATTTGGAATGGCTAACTACTTTGTAAAATGTTGTCACGAAAAAAGGGGGTTTCTGCCATCTCAAGTCTGAAAGCTTTTATAGCGGTTCACATGAACGCTATTTTACAAACCCTTGCAGCACCATCAATTTTGCATTAAACAGTTATTTACATATAATTTTATGGTTATTTGCAAATACTTGTATAAACAACATACAGTAATGTGCAACTGACATCAAGGGAAGGTTTATAAAAATGTCAGGATCTGTGTTTTGTTGAGCTTTGTCCCTCCTGTGTTTATTTAGTTCTCTGTGTTTTTCCACTCACTTTGTTTCTGCCCCTCCCACTCTCACCTGAACCTCATTGTCTTCCCCAGGTGTTGTATGGGTCTCGTTTGGTTTGACCCTCGTCCCCTGGATTGCGCTTTTCAGCCATTCCTCCGTTCTCTTATGTTTTGTAATATTTTCTGCCACGACATCTTTTGTTTTTGTATTTATTTATTAAATTGTTATTCTTTATTTTACCCTTGAGTTCCCTGTGTCTGTCTACACCTGGGTTCAACTCTCAACCCAGAGCATGATAAAAACACATTTTTGAAAATTTGTTCAACATTTTGGAATTGCGTTGTCAGAATTTTTTTTTTTTTTTTAATTGGCTCTGTTCAGACCATTAGTTTCTTATTCTGATCAGAATCATACATTACTTCTCCAAGATGAGGTTGCTCATAGTGCACAAAAAAATAAATAAAAATAAGACTTTATTTGTTCATAGACTTCATAGGAAACAACTTAAAATACTGAACGTTATTATAGTCATATTTATATCACCATAATCATGCTGAAATCAGCAATACATTATTTGCACAAGGTAATATTGCTGGAGAAATGTACATTTAATAAAAACCCAAAGAATATTTTGCTTATGTTGCATTTAAAACTAACTGTAGAGACAAAGGCGGATGCTTTTCCCTCCTGCTCCTGCTTCCCTCCTGCTTTGTCTTGTGGACATTATCGGAGCCTCTTTATATATCTTCCGAATTGAAAATTATGGATCTGATCACCTAGTCTCTCAACCCAATTGATAAAATTTTCTCAACGAGAAGACAGGGCGAAGGAGAGCCCTCTTGCCCTAACGGGACACTTGCAGCTGGATACATGATGGATTCCTGGGGGCAATGGAAGATCATGTGTCTGTCCACATTGTCGGTTGAGGATGTAAATGACGTGTACATAATTGGATTTAGGATAACAGAGTTTCTGCTTTTTGGAGTTGGTGGATATCTGGCATATCGACAAATGCAAAACATTGGCAGATGTTCTGACCATTGTGAGGCTGCCCGGCTTGTGTGATGGAACGTGCCATGCGGTGAGCACTCAGACTCAGATGCTATGTGAGCTGAACCGTAAACTGGACGTGATTTCTGAAAATCGCAGGCCACTTCCGACTCCAAAAATTTGCTGGAGAGAAGGAATTGACCTTACCCCATACCATACCATTTTATTTATAGAGCACTTAAAACAGTGACAAGGCCAACCAAAGTGCTGTACAAACAAACAAAC
>JARVLU010000179.1:15237881-15248859 GCA_031762415.1 Simpsonichthys santanae | reverse complement strand
TGAAAGGATTTGCTAAACCTGGAAATTCACCACCTCTTCCCCTCTCCCCACAGCTGACCTCCAGTTTCCAGCACTGTCAATAAACAATCACTTTTTTGTATTCGCTTGTCCTTGTGTTCTTTGGTCTGCCATTTGGGGTCATTTCTATTGAACATCATGTTAACCGCGTTCCTGCCGCTAAAAAACACGTTTCTTTAGACATCAGCAGGAAGACGTATGTTGCAGCTCGAATATTCTGACTGCTCTCTGGACACTGTGTGTTCTGACCACTAGAGCTGCTTGTGTGTTTGCTGATCATGTTAGCTGATTTAAACCCCATGTTGAATGTTATAATAACAGTCAGACTGTCGCATGTTTACAACGTTCTGCTGTGTGCAACTTGGCAGACAAACACATGGGAGCCAGATGGTGGTGCAGAGTCTGTTAAACACAAAAAAATCCCTCAGAAACTTGTTTTTATTTTCCAAGACATACGTTGGTAACAGATTTAAAAGACTCGAAACAATGAGGACAATTAGACATGTTAGATTTCTCAATGAAACGGTCAAGGATGTAAAGTCAAATGGGTGTTTTTGAGACCTTGCCTACGGGCGCTCGAGAATGGGTGCTGAGATCCCATGTGTCACAGTGTCTCTACATTTTCCTCTCTCCCACACACACAAACCAGTGTTTATATAACATGCATGTTCCCTGAAGTGTTCACGCACTGCTCTGTGAGTTGTTGGGTTGGTTTAAATAGGGCAAAGCCTGGCATGAAAACATTTCTTCTGCTCTGAGCACCAGCAGTGTCTCGGTCACGTGAACGCCAACCAAAACGTGCCATCAGCGTTAGTGTCAAAAAGTTTGTTTTTGTGTTTCTACTTCAGTGCTGAATACAGTATATTTATTCAGACATGCGCAACATCCCATGCATGACTCAGCTTTAACATAAGCATTTGACTTCTTTTTATCTCCTCTAGCTAAATTGCACAAACATGAACTTCATCCTTGTCACTCTTCAGTTGATCTCGGTCTTGATGTTGCAAAAAGGGAACTTGTTAGGCAGCAGGGCACGTTCTGCTCAAGTGCAGCCATCCAGAAATGACTGAGCTTCGGCAGGCTGCTGCCCTAATATTTCCTTTGTTTCATGCAGTTTCTCTCCGCAGCTTTTAGATTTTTCTGTGTGACCAGTCTCACCAAATTACATTTCTCTCAATCTTTAACCGAGAACAATTCCCTCAATTTCTTTTTGCTAAAACCAGGCTAATGTATGCAGCTAATGCATGTAGCACTTGTCGTGCCATATCGAAGTAACAATTAAGACGGTCTGCAATGATTTCATCGACCAAGATATAATCAATTACCTTCTCTGTTAATCAAACACTTGTTCCGCACATTTTTTTTCATAAAACACTTTCTGTCCAATTCAGTGTACAACACAAACTGGAATGTTGTGCAAAATGTAAATAAAAATAAAATGCAATGTTTTGCAAACCTTATAACCACAATTTTATTCACAATGGAACATAGTACACAAAGTTTAAACTAACAAATTGTACCATAAACAAAAATGTTAATTTTAAATGTTATGGCAGCGACACATCTCCCAAAAAAAAAAAAAAAAAACCTCTGCCTATCTTTACGTCAGAAAGCTTCAGCTTCACCTGACCTGTTGTTAAATAACCACATTAGTTGCAAAATGCTCCTCAATCTCTTAGAAGTAAAGACAGGCAGAGAGGTTCATCAGTTTCTAAAAAAAAACTGCCCATTAAGTGGTATTGCTGTATGTCATTAAAAAAAATCCTAAACAAAACATTAGAAAGACTTTGAATGTCCCATCTCCACCCTGACTCTTCCCATTACTGTATTATGTTTACTAAGTGAATAAAATGAGAATTTATGAAATGTACACATCATTGCCTTGTTGTTGCTTTTCTTACATTTTACTCAACATCCAAGCTTTCTCTATAAGGTTTTAATTTCTAAAAAGTTATGACCTAACAACCATTTATTTAATTTTTTTACATTTCATTTATTACTCTTTATTTAACCAGGCAAATCCTGGCAAAAGTTTGGAGGTGGACATTGTTAGCAGCATAGAATATCAAATCAGAATCTTTGAAGAGTGCCTCATCTTTGCCATTACATCATGGAAATGTTTTGTGAAGGATGCTAGTAAGTCAATCACTGGGTAATAATTTAACAAACAAAAAAATGTATAATATGTAAGCAAAACAAACAAACAAAAAAAAGGGATATTTATATGGAAGTAATGCCAATTTTAGATTATCAATATAAAAATAAAACTGTTGGTTCCGTAATATGTGCCATTCAAGAACTTTTGGAAAATGAATTGAGAATTATTTTTAAAATGTCTGAGGAGATTAAATAATCAATTCAGATAATGTGCTCACTTACAATACTTATGGTGTTTATCTTTTCCTTCACAAAGCATTGGAAATTTTACACTCGGCACTATTTTAAGTCAACGAGCAGGCTTTGTTCGCAACAAAAAATTATGACTGTCAGTATAACATAGCCTGATAAAATTTATGTTAGCACACGTAATCCATATCACACACAGCTACAGGTCTTTATAATCAAACAAAAACTAAATACAATCACATCTGAAGTTTAAGCAGGATTGTCATTTTTTATGTAACCTGTGAACAATAATAATTTCACCATTATTACAAATAATCATACCGTAATAAGGAGCTACAAATACAATTTGCATCTTTGTTTTAAGTGCAAATTAAAGAGTAAAATATGTATCATTTAAAACTAGCATCCTGGATTGCCAAGTTCATACTGAAACCATTGTTCCTCTGGTCTTCTGATGAAGTTGTCAAGTGGTGTGATCAACTTGCACACATCATGAGGTCAGATCAAACTCATATTAGATGTAAAGGGCAAGAGAAGGGTCCTTCATGCGGGAGGCAATGCTGTAAAAGTGACATTTCTGTCTGTGCTATGGAGTGAATGTGAATGTATAGCTCTGACATTTAGCCAACAAATGCTGAGGACCTCCGACTGAGAAAACAACAGCAAGAAAATATGCAGACAGATCAACCTTTATGGAATATGTGTCTGACATATGGCACACTTACTCTTTGACATGTTCTCTCAAATTTAAGTCAACAATAATGATAAAACAACGTTTCTAAGGGGTTATAATGTAGTAATAGTTGTTCTATCTAGACGCACAAACTGTACCCTTCAAATTAGTAAAGCAAAATATATGGTTAAATTAGATGTAATTACAAATTAAATTTGTAAGCACAACTGTAATTTGTCCACATTTAATCATATTTTATCATAATATAGTCATAACTGTTGGACTCTGAAGGCAGCTGAGATTCCATCAGTCACTATGAGGTTAGCTTCTGAGGCTAAAGCGGTTAGCTAGCCGACAGATTTAAAGTTCATTTAAACGAAACTCGCGTAACGTTCAAACTCACTCGTCGTCTTTTAAGAAGTTATCCTCCGTGATGGGTTTAACGGGAGCTATGTTTTCTGTCGTAGTGTTGTAGTTTCGGAAACACACTGTCAGCTTTTCGTCGAAGTCGTGGACCAGGTCCTCCATCGACTTGAAGCTGCAGATCTCCCCCGAGAAACTGTTGTCCAGGTCGGACAAATCGTCTAGGCCCGACAGATCGCTCACATTCGAATTCAGCTGGTCCAGCTGTTCGGCTGACTCCGAGGACGGCTTGAATTCGTTAAAATCCTGCCAGTCCTCATCGAAGTGGGCTAACGGCGCCGCCATGACTGCCTTTGGAGCCTGCTTCGACCGCCAGTCAGTGCAGTTCCCCCACTGCCCGTGCTGTGTTTGCGGTTTGAGAAACTGCAAGACACAGGAGCCAGCGGTGGGAGGGGCATGATTGCGTCACTGCAAGTGCCCCTCCTCTGGCAGAAATTAGCTAAACAAATCCGTGCAGATGCGTTGCTAGGTTTTAAAAATGGAGGGGCCTCAACTCAACAGGAGAAATCCACATTATTCCTGTAATAATTTACAAGACAGAATAAATTATCAGCATTATTCTCAACATGAGTTTCCCAATGGCTAGCTTTTCCGATATTGAAAACAAAATTACAATCTTCCATTGAAATTTCAGATAATTTTAATGAAAAAATTATTTTAACAAAACTAAATAAACAAATTTGTACGCATCCTTTATGATTGTCTATTGTTGTCACTGTTTGTCCACTGTTGACATCACTCTTTGTTAAAATTCAGGTCTCTCTTGTAAATGAGTCCCCGAGGCTCCATGGGACTGACCTGTATAAATAAAGGTTAAATGAATGAGTAAGTAGCAGTTGAAAAAATTCAAAATAAACTGACATTAATAAACCAGTTGTGACAAATAGGAAGGAAAAATTTATTCTGATCTCTCAAAATTAAACTTATGTCTCAGTGGTTGATGTTATGTAGACGTGTTATTGCATGTACCCGTTAGGAAAATTGTTTAGCACTCAGAAATTCTTATCTGAATAAGTTAATGAAAAAGTGAAACCCAATTTATAGTTAACCAAATATTTGACAGCAAGTGTGCCAACAGATTAGATCTACTGTAATTTATGCTCTTTTTTATTCTGTGACACAATTTTCTGACTGCAACAAAGTGTCACAAATGACTGTGACTTTACTAATAACTCTAATAAACAAGGAAAGAATAATGAAGATATGAGCTACCATATCATTTTTTTTTAGTTTTTATTCACTCTATCCAGGTCTTGAACCTGACTTTCTGTCATGAAACGCTACTTTGACGTCCACACTATTTTCTTGTTTTCATTTTTTTTCCTCTGATATATCCAACAGTTGTTAGAACATACCACTTTGAATTAGTCTATCAGTCTTTCAGAACACAAATAATACAAAAAGTTATAATTGTTTTAATCCAAATAATTATCAATAAAGTTTGTCACCTATAGCTTTTACAGGTTAAAGATGAATAAATGCAACCTTTGAACTTTTATTTCAACTCATTAAAAACAATTCCACTTTAACACATTTAAACTTGTTTTTTAATTTTTCGCAAAAGCATTTGTTGGTGTTTATTTATTATTGGTGTTAGTGTTAATTTATCTAATCTTGAATAGGTTTATATCACACTGTATATTTTTCAGAGATTAATGTTTGTTATAAAACAAAAATGGTGAATAATATGCCAAGTTTCAACTTCTGCATGTTTTTGTTCATTTGTCAGAGTTGTCTCACCATCCATTATGTAAATAGGCCATCTTCATAAACAAATTTATTTAAAAGGACGTTAACCACCAGACAGATGTCATAGTTATTTGTAGATTAAAAGTAGATTTTATGAATATGTAAACTTCCATATATCCATCATCTTCCGCTTATTCCGAAATCGGGTTGTGGGGGCAGCAGCTTGAGCAGGGAGGCCCAGACATCTTTCCACAGCCACCTCTTCCAGTTCTTCTGGGAGGATTCCAAGGTGGTCTCAGACCAAACGAGAGACATAGTCTCTCCAGCGTGTCCTGGGTCTTCCCCAAACTCTCCTTCCAGTTGGACATGCCTGAAGCACCTCCCTAGTGAGGTGTCCAGGGAGCATCCTTACCAGATGCCCGCCCCGAACCACCTCAACTGGCCCCTCTCGATGTGGAGGAGCAGTGGTTCTACTCTGAACGTCTCGGATAACTGAACTTCTCACCCTATCTCTAAAGGAGAGTCCAGCTACCCTGTGAAGGAAACTCATTTCAACCGCCTGTATCCTTCTTTCAGTCATTACCCAGAGCTCATGACTATAGGTGAGGGTAGGAACGTAGACTGACAGACAAACGAGAGCTTTGTCTTACAGCTCAGCTCCCTCTTCACCACAACAGACCAGTACATAGTCCGCAATACTGCAGACACTGTACCAATCTGTCTGTCAATCTCATGCTCTAGTCTTCCCTCACTCACAAACAAAACCCTGAAATACTTGAACTCCTCCACTTGTGGCAGAACATCACCCTCGACCTGAAGAGAGCAATCCTCAGAAGTGGAGGTGCCGTTTCTCATCCCAGCTGCTTCACTCAGCTGCAAACTGCTCCAGTGAGAGCTGAAGATCACGGCATGATGACGCCAACTGGACCACATCATCTGCAAAGAGCAGAGATGGAATCCTGAGGCCACCAAACTGGAAACCCTCCGTCCCCTGGCTGCACAGAGAAATCCTGTCTATAAAAGTTATAAACAGAATCAGTGGCAACGGGCGGCCCTGGTGGAGTCCAACTCCCACACTGAAGGGGTCTGACTTACCGGTACTGAGAACCAAACTCTCACACAGCTTGTACAGAGACCGAATAGCCCTTAACAACAGCCCCCCAATCCCATACTCATGAAGCACCCCCCATACCCTGAGGAACATGGCCAAATGCCTTCTCCAAGTCCACACAACACATGTAGACTGGATGGGCAAACACCCATGACCCCGTAAGGATCCTAGTGAGGGTAAAGAGCTGGTCCACTGTTCCACAGCTAAGACAGAACCCGCATTGTTCCTCCTGGATCCGAGGTTCCATTATGTAAATATGTTAATATATAAACAATGTCTTTATAAAACTAAACCCATTTTTTGTTGCTTCGTTATGACTTTCCCAACCACAAAAACAAGTTACTGCAATACATATATACATACATTTTTAATAACGTGGATGTAAAAATATTTTCTACATTTTTAAACTTAAACTTGACATTTAAATCACTTTAATTTCTCACAACTGCAATTGTGTTCAAATAAATGGTTGACAATCATAAACCAGGTTTACTTAAAAATAAATGGACTCTTTTGGCAATTGATCTTGTTTCAAGCCTCTTCTTGGATGGAATGACTCCTAACATTACTTTAAAGACATTTAAAGATAAATACAAAGACTTCTTTTTTGAACAAAAATCATTAACCCAGTTTTCCATTGGACACCTTGACTGGTGCTTTGCCAAGTCGGCAGAACCGGCACAAAGTCGGGGGTAACGTTGGGTTTTCTGGATATCAGACGGGTGAACAAATCATGGCTCCGCACCACCAAACTCCCATGGGTCACTTTTTTCTTTTTTATTTCTCAAAACCCTGAATTCTTTATTGAAAATATGCATACATAACACTTTTTCTACACAACAATACAAAACATTATAATCACTTTTTTCTCCAAATAAGACATTGAACGTAAACCAAACATCTTCCCTTCCCACCCTAGCCCAAAAGAACTTGGAGAAGCTACAGTAAGCCCTTGTGTCCCGCCCAGTCCCGACCCGCCACCACACCATCACTTCAGAGAAATAAGACAAGTTAAATCAGAAACGACTTCCTTGTAAACTCAGACAGAACACCAGGTTGCATACAGACATAGCATTTTTGTCACCAGCAGGTGAATAATGTTTTATTGAAATGAGCTTCCAGGTTCTTAGTGTGCACATTTTCACCGCCCCCCCCCCCCCCCAAAGTCTTTTGAAATTAGGTATGGCATCAAAGGAGCCTACTGTATTCTGTGGTACGGTTCATATGTAACCTACAGAAAACATAACGGCGTAAGTGATTTGGTTTTGAAACCAGTCAGAAAAGTAGCAATTGCCAATGGCACACCAAGAGATTACTTACATGGAGATATGATCGATTCAATAGAAGGAAATTCCTTTAAAGGCGAGGGGTGGAACGTTAGAACCTGATTTAATTCAATGCAACACACTAAGATTCCTCCCACTCCAACTGGCATGGGCGCTAATGTGCATATTCACTTATGATAGTGGTGCTAGACAGAATGCAACTCAATACAAACCAAAAAATATACATGTAAAACAAACATGAGGGATTAAAACGATTAACAAAAAGAAAACAGAGGACTTCAAATGTCTGGTTATATTTTAATATAATCATACAGGGATAAAGATAAACCAAAAAAAAAAACATATGATATAATGTGAACAAAAAAGAAACAAAAAGTAACAAAAACGTTCAATAAAAACAGACAGAAAAGCACTGTTTTAACATTTTACTGTATATCAGTCTGTAGCAAACTGCCATTACATACCCTGAAAAAGGGAGGAAGAAAGCTTTGAATGGTCCAAAGACCAGTGAATAACTTGGCTGGAGAGCAAAGGGGTTGTTGATGCTGAATTCTCTCTAGGTTCAAGAAGTAGTACCCTCGAGGCGAGGCCTTACAACGCTGCGTTTTATAATGCCTGGGCCAGCCACTCCCTTTGGGTGCATAGAGGCATAGTGAGGACTCAATTGCTTCAGCGATTTGTTACGTTTGAAGTCTTTACCAATGCAACCTTCTTAAGCCATGATGACGGCAAAGTGTGGCAGCCATGAGCCTATAAACTTTAGGGATTTATGCCATGGGTGTATGTGCAAGAGAGCGGAAAGACCACTCAAAGTGCAGTGAGGGTGTCATACATACTGAGGGTTTGTGTGCAACTGTATGAACAGGAAGGCAGTTTGTGTGTGTTTTTTCTTCTTCTTCAAGAATACAACAACTCCCCAACTCTGCTCTCAGAGCGTGGTTCTAGTTATTGGTGCCTCTTCTCTCTAGGGCCGCATTAACAATTTGTCCATTAATTACAATCATCAGCTTTTCTTATAAAAGAACCCTTTGCTAACATTTTATAATTTGTTTTTACTAAACATGCCTCACTCAAATTGCATTTCTTTTTCCATTAGTTTCCTCACCCAACAAATCTGATGTCAATAACTTAGTGCTATTTGAATGTTGCATGGTTAAGGACAAAAAAACATTCTAATGTAAAACTTAAAGCCCCATATTTAAAAAAAATATATATTTTACAAAATGGCTCTTGATAATTCTTTGTTCCACAGATACAGGTCCCTATGGGGCTTTGGGTAACTCAGAATTGGTTTAAAATGTTCTTTATAATTTCACTATGGGAGCAGGGGTCATTGGGGGCGGGGTGGGGGGGGTGAGAATCTTCTGCTGGTATGAATTGAAAACGCTTACAAAAACACGCCAATCGAATCTGCACCCGAAATGATCAACTCTCTCACTACTGTGTGCATGCAAAGAAATTTCTTTCAATCACTATTACAGTACTCACACTCTCACACTCACACAAACACACACTCTCACACATGCGCGCACACACACACACACAGAGGAACAGCAGTCATTGATGCACAATTTAAGTTGCGCTTGAATTTTTTCCACATCTGAAAGTATCTCTTATGAAAAGAGTCATGTCTCAATGGTGTAAACCCCCCCACCCCCTCCCTCCCTCACAGTTGATAAGCGACCTGTGAATATCTCTGTCCTCCTCTTAGGCAGATGTACGAAGTTGTGCGACAGCTAGCTCGGTTGCTGGGGTGTTTTCGGTTTGAAATATTACAGCGACTCTCCTTAGTACAAGTTAAATTAAGGAATTAAAAAAAATGTTTGTTTTTTTTCTTTTCGTTGCTTCTAATGTTGAAAAGCAAAGTAGAATCTTCTTGATGAAGTTTTCCGTGTGCACTGCATGAGCTAAGATTCACCTCGTCAATGAGAATAAACTCCAAGGCTATCATAAAAAATACTTCCAAAAGTTAGCATAGCCTAGTTATGTTCGTTGTCAGCTGGTTGGTCAGTGTTTTATGGTGGATTTTCAGCTTTTGTCCAAATAGTTGAATTTAAAAAGAACATGGCATGTATGAGGGGGAAAGGAAAACACACACAAGAGAGTTTCTATATCCCCCTATGCACCATCCTCCCCTCACAACTCCCCACCCAGGTCCATGAAGACACCAGACAGGTGACGTCACAGACAAGCAGGCAGACTTTTGTAGTCCAACAAGGAGACGGCTGCTCTGTCTGTCTGGAGGCATCACAGAAACTTTATGTGCTCCAAGCTCAAGGTGGAGGTGGGACTCCACGGATACTCGCGAAGATCCAACATGTCTGACAATGGCGCCGTGAAATGGAGGAGGAAAGGTCATTTAGAAGCATGTAGAACAGCTGATAACAGCTCACCAGAGCACGATCCTGCTGGACACAGACTGGTTTTCCAGGCCTCTAGGCTGGGATCAGATTTTTGGATGGGGACATTAACTTCCAAGGAGATCCTTCATCATGTGTCCGCCACACATTTCGGTCATTCTGGAGAGCAATTCTTCTCACGTTTGTTTTCTTGTTGTTTTGGTGACACTTTGTTGGTTATACTTCACTTGCTTTCTGGTGACGTTTGATTTGGTTGCCTGTTGATACTTTGTTGTGTTGTGGGATTCTCAGATTGGTGTCAAAGAGAGATGCCATCCGCTCAGAAAGTGACCATCAACTGTCCATGTTGCTGCAATTTTCTGAGAAGGAAAAAATAAATCATATTATAATGACAGCAAGATTTTTTTTTTAAAAAGAAAGAACATTCAACACAAAAACCTAATTTGAACACATATTTATCTATTACCAATAATCTACTTATTTCTAAACCAAAGAACAGCTATGCTGGTCTAAAACCAGTCAAGTCTGCAAGCATAAAAGTACACCAAAGCAAAAACTAGATAAAAACACAGCTGTGTGCAAGAGAACAATTACCGTTGAGTCCATCTGCCTCCTGCGGGTCAAGAAATGGAGCCGGACCCCAGATGCGCACAGTGCCGTCGTCTGAGGCAGAAGCCATGAGGCCCGGGATGGCCGGGTTCCAGCTCACACAGTTAACGGTGCGTGTATGGCCTGTGAGCTCAGCGATAGGAAGTTCGCCACGTCTGTGCCATATGTACACTTTGTGGTCTGATGGGACAGATGAAGGGCAGAAAAAAAGCTAAGCAAAAATACTTTTCAGTTGGCCAGCATTTCTAAAAATCTTTTTTTTTTGTTGGTCATAAGTAATATTCTAATTTTCTGAGATACTGAATTTTGAGTTTTCATTAATTGTCAGTTATAATCATCAACATTAAAAGAAAAATATCTGTGTGTACTGAATGAATATAATGTAAAAGTTTCACTTTTTGAATGGAATTACTGAAATAAATCAACTTTTTCATGATATTCTAATTTTATGACCAGCACCTGT
>JARVLU010000179.1:15161017-15179978 GCA_031762415.1 Simpsonichthys santanae | reverse complement strand
CTTTTTTTTAACAGCTCTCTTATTTTTATTTTTTCCCCACAAGTCGGATCCACAACGCGACCTGTCAATCAATCCGGTAGACGTGTCAGCAAATCACCAATTCGAAGCTAAATGCTCCTATAAGAGAATTGCTGCCTGGGTCTCTTCAGTCTCTTTCTGACATATTTATTGAAGACCTCTAACAGCGCTGCACGCACACAGTTTCGCTCACTGAGTGCTGTTTACAAACGGAAACTAAAGTCATGATGTAATGACGTCATGTTATGCATCCCAGAAGTGGCATATAAAAACGCAACATACCCCATAAATTCTGTATCTCTAACAAAGCAAAAGAAGTACACTTTAAAATTGTACATAATATATGTGAACTGTATCATTGCTAAATTCACAGAGATTAATGACTCTTGTACTTTTTCTCATAATATTAAGACTTTATTCAACTTTATTCTCATAATACTACAACTTTATTTTTGCAATTTTATGGCTTTTATTTATTTATTTATTTATTTTTTTGCGTGGCTTTACAATTTCGTTGTAATATAATATAGACCATGAATGTTAAAGTTATGACAAAATCCATATAATGAAATTAGAAATGCTGTTATTCATAAAGTTATCACAATACAACATTTATTTAAAATAGTAAATTTCATCAGTCTCAATATAAAAAAAAATAAATAAATGAATAAAAAAGGGAGAGCAAAAAATGCTAAACCCAGAACATGTTTTTGCTGCATGATGAGACTACCTTTTGGCTTTATTTTCAGTTTATCGGCCTTTATTTATCCATAAAATAGACTTTGTAACACTAATTTAACAAGTGCGACATCTTTGAAGTACCGGTATATTATTTTTTATTGTACTTTCTAAAAACTTAGCAAAATAAGTTGTTGTATTTCATATGTTTCTGGGCTTTTACAGTCTATGATGGCACAAATTAAAGAAACTATGAGGAACTCAAAATGTGCACTTTACTAAAAGGAAATGGGAAATTTCATCAAATACATTTAATGCCAACTCCAAACAGTATCCTTTTTTTTGCTTCAAACTCTTCAGAAATTCTGAACTTGGACCACAGACAACGGTACATGACAGTGAATTGGTCCCTTGTTAAAATCCGGTTATTAAAAACTGTTCCATTTCTGAATGTGTGTGAGACTCACTGAGCTTCAGGCAGTAAGGTGGAGTACTCATGTGGAGAGGTGGTTTCTGGGAAGTTAGAGAGGATGGCCAGTCGATGCTGGAGGAGTTCTCCGTGATACGTGAACAGAATATCCAGAGCTTGAACGTTACTCTCCTACAGGAAAACAATGCAGGTGACAAAATATTAAATTAGATTTCGCACAAAACATTTGGTCTTCATAAATGTTTTTGGAAACTAACAAAGAAAAATGTTTTTAATAGTAACACCTGAAATAAATTTTAAAGTTGTATTTTATTTAATACTTACAGTTGCGATCAGAGGTTTACATTAACTCATTCTGGTGAAATTATGAATGTTAATAATTTAGACTTTAGGCTGTTTTTGAGCAGGACCACCAGACCAGGAACAGGTCCTGCACTGAGGCTGTTAGACTGATGGACTCTGGTGAAGTTCTGTACAGTCTCGATGCCAATTCTAATATTACTGTTATGTATTTTACTATTACTGTTACAACAATATTGTCAATTTTTTTAGGCTAAAACCAAACTTTTATTCCACCTCATGAAGCACGTGACGTTAAAGATTAAATAGGCAAATACATTAAAAATAATTAAAATAATAATAATAATTTATTTGAACCATTCTTTTGTTTCCCAGAGTGGAATCCTTGGGGGGAAAAAAAGTGATTTCAATAGGTTTTAAAAATAATTTATTGTTGATTTTCTTTAATCCACACAGGGTCAAACATTCATAAACCCCCACTAATATTTGGGTAAATGTCCATTGGTAAGTTTCACCTTAATCACAGGATTTTTGCAGCCATCAACAAGCTTCTGGCTGGATGTGTGCCCACTGGTCTTGGCAGAATTTGTAGATTTAATTTAAACGGGTTGGCTTTTAACATAGCTCATACAAGGTCGAGGCTTAAGCAAGGCCATTCCAGAAGCCTCTAATACCTGTTTGGACGTGTGCAGCCTAGTTTCAACTGTCTATAGCTGTTGGTTTGAGGTAAAGTTGAAAAACTTTCAGGTTTCTCTGTAAACCTGGCAATGAAGCAGCCCAGCATGTCATTGTAGCCAAATAACTCAATCTTTGTCTCGTCTGACCTTAAAACTTCTCTCTAAAAGACATCTGGCTTGTCCACATGAGCAGCTACAAATTTTTAGCCCATCTTAAGGAAAATGGACGGGGGCTTATTTGTTGGTCACCACCCCTTGAAGGTGTCAAACTCGCTTCACCGTGGACAGTGGAGTACCGGCGGTTTACAGAAGGACTGAGCCATGCTGGTTCCTGGTTGTTCCTGAACACCCTAATTTATTACTCCTTCTTAAACCTTTATGAAGTTATGTGGAACCAGCACTCATTGTTCTGAGCGCTGGTCAGTTCAAAAGGTGCTATCAAACAAATCCTTACCAGCTGCAGTTCATTTGGTTTTCTGCAGAGAAGTTAATAAAAGGCATTCACAAAACTTCAGGACCACTCTAAGTTTTAGGTGAATGAATGCTTATATCTGTGTCTGTGTAGATCATTTTGACCCTGTGTGAATAATTAAAAAAAAAAAAAATCTTAAGGTTCTCTTATGAATAATCATTAAATATGTACACAACTGTTAAGTTCATGGCAAAAACCAACGTAGACATGTTCCTGTTTTTAGGACTACTTCTGTTTTGTTGTTTTTTTTAATAGGATTTCTTCCATTTACTTTTTATTTTGTTTTTTTTCATGATTGTCTACTGTTGTCTTTTTGTTTAAAACAGGTTTCTCTTGTAAATGAGTCCTCGAGGCTCAATGAGACTAACCTGTATAAATAAAGGTTGAATCGAATGTAGCTGAATCATTTCACCCTGACGAAAAGAACGGCCCCCAGAAAAAATAATTAAAAGCCCCAGATTAGCATGGCGTTCATGCCACTGATGAGTGTATGTAACCTTCTGACTGCAGTTGTCTCACTGCCCCGACATGGTGATGCATGCAGCGAAAATGAAGACACCATTAGAGGAAGAGAATTTAACGAGCGATTCAGAAAGCGGTGAAGATCCGGTGTTACCCTGGCGTAGTTTCTCGCTGACAAAACGATGTTTTGACTTCGAAACGTCTTGAAGAACTCCGCGTCGTACTTCTGCTCTGCTGCGTAAGGACCACCGAGTATTTCCTGGAAAGTTTACAGGGAAAGGGCAGGGTGGGAGAGGAGACAAATTTAGAAAAATGAAAAAAATAAAATAAAAATACATCTTTGCCTGGTGAAAACAAATTTGGAAAGCAGAGAGGTTATCTTTCCAGAATAAATGTTGCAAGGGAAATTCCAACTAATGGAAGGAGAAAGAGCATGAAGAAGATGAGGCGACAAAATAATGCACTAAGTCAAAGTCGACTATGATGCTATTTAACTTTCAGGCTTACATCTGTCTTGTCATTTTAGTTAGAGCCACCTTAGAAAGTTATGAATGTGCGCGTGCATTTGTCAGGAGGAAACATTTGTTGTTCTGGCCTTTGGCTAGGGGGGATTTATCTCTGGATATAAAATCTCTGTAGCATCCTTTATGCCACAGTGTGAGTGTGTGTTAAAGAGTGTGTCAGGAAGCGTGTCTCTGATGGATAGCCTTTGAATAGGTCGCATGCAGACAGAGCCAGCCCAAGTCGGGATGATAAAAACCCTAATATCATATTCATAGACAGCTAGATAAAATGGATTGGGGCAAAAGGATTCTGACGAACGCTGCAGTTACCATGACAATGTCCGAGTAAAGTGAGACACGTCATTCTGGCTGAGGTGAATATCTAGCAGGATAAAAAAAAAAAAAATCTCATCTCTACTGCAAGGGGGAATAAGTGAGGGCCTGTTCGTTTTGGATTTATTGCAGTTGAAAAGAGCGCACAGGTTAACATTTTTCACAGTGACTGTGAAATCGTCTTTTTTAAACACTTAGCTGCGGGTGTCAAGCTCCACTTTAGGCTGCACTGAAGTGCTTATTTTGTCAGTCTGTCAGTAATGTTATGTACGAAAAGGAAATATCTTCCCCTTAACTAGTTACAGCATACTCCATTCTTCTATTAGACTTAAAAACTCATTCACGTAGCTATCTTCTTTAGGGTTTGAATATTTCTAAAGCGATTAGCGAGGTTAAGAAAAGCAACTGTAGCTGGAAGATGAGAAAAGCTGCTGTGCTTAATTGTAAAGATTGGATTTGAAAGGAGAAAGCATTAGTGCGCTGGTGGGAAAACTAAGCAATAAAGAATGCTTAAGAACAACACATTAAAGCTGTTTGTGTCTCACATAAACACAAGTGAAAATATGAGAGGCATTCAGGAACCTTTCACCTAATGGGATTTTAATTGTAATTAATAGTACTGGAAAGGCATTCTTTTTCCTATGGAGGCCCACAGACACAGGCAGGACCCATAAGTTTTCAAAATAAGATGAGCCTGAAAAACATGCATTCAGAACTTATTGGCTGCAAGCTGAACAAATAAAGTATCTGTTAGGAGTTTAACCAAGATGACAAGACTAAGATTTCTCTCTTTTTGTCCCATCTGCCAGGTAAACAACATATTTGAATCAATCGTATTGTTTGAAACTTATACAGTAATTGGTAGACAGAAGACAAATTAAATAAATATCTAAATCTACTTGATTTAAATACAATAACACAACAATGATGTATCATGAGTATTAAATAAAATGAAATACTGTAATTAATAAATAGGAGTTGTTTATCTTTACTGCAGGGGTTCCCGACCGTGGTCCTTGCGGAACACCATCCTGCATGTTTTTTTGCTGTTTCTCTGCTCTGACACACCTGATTTTAATGAATGGGTGATTAACAGGCTTCTGCAGAACTTGAAGTACCGCAATTAAATCACTGAATCAGGTGTTGGAGCAGGGAAACAACTAAAACATGCAGGATGGTGTTCCACAAAGACAGGGGTTGGGAACCATTACTTTACTGTGTATTAAGTTGGGCATTGCAGCTATTTACTTTGATTTGAGGTTAAATAAATAAATAAAAAGTTAATGAACTATGTAAATAAGATTTACTGTAATTCAAATTTGTTTTACTTGTGCAAATATCTCTGACCAATAATCTGGCAGATATTTGTCAGTTTCTAGTAAATAAAAACCTAAAAGCTCAGTAATTTGATGCCAACAGGACACATTTTTACTAAACTCAGAAATTATCACTGGATGTACAATGACCACTGATAAACCTTTGGAGTCAACCTGATTTAAGATGGCTGCCACAGCAATGCAACTTTAGTAAATACAACTTTAAATCTAGGCTCATAAGTAATCTAAAAATATTTAAAATATTTACAGAGTGCTTTCATACTGCACAACACCTTTGTTTAAAATGTTGGCAAATCATAATCTGCAAAAATCACAATTGGCAGGTCAGAGCTTTCCACAGCAGTCCAGAAAATTGCAATTAATGTATTTTTAGTCATATTTGTAGCAAAACAAACAAACAAACAAACAAACAAAAAACATCTAAATGAATCCACCAGTTTGATCCCTGGATAAAAATTCACTGTAATAATGAACTCAGCAATTTTTACTCTAAAGCAAACAAACACCATTTATAGAAGCTGCTTCTAATATGTGAAGGTTTGTTTGTTTAGATTATAATGAAATGAAATTAGTTTGCTAAGACTGTTGATCAGACAAATGACATACGTATACCAGGGGTGTCCAAGCTTTTTCAGCATGTGAGCTATTTTTTTAAATGACCAAGTCAAAGTGATCTACCTATTAGAAAGCCCCACAAGAACAACCTCTGGAAATGTCAGTGTTTTTTCAATGTTTATTGGGGGTAATAAACAGAAAAGGAGCAGATTTACATGAAAAACGCTGTAGTTTCTGTCAGTCGGGTTGCCAGATAAGAAATTATGAACTACAGTACTGTGGCTTTAAAATTGTAGTATTTTGACCTAAACGGTCATATGTGCTGAGTAAAGATATTCTAAGAGGAGGTGTGTGTTGTGTTTGTTGGACATGTGCACAGAAAACGAGGGGTAATTAAGACATTTTAAATTTATCTGTCAACCCTAATGCCAAGCTCAGCTGCATTCATTGTGCATGCAGCGTCTGCATGATCACAGTATGTCCAAAGTGATGAACGCACTAACGTCTCTTTTGACTGCAGCTGCCTGCAGTGCACATGTGCGACTTCACACTCAGAGAATTTCACGGGTGTGGGGAGGGGGTAAATATGGATAAATATAAATATGTCCCCTGAAAATATCCACTCTGAGACCTGGTTTCAGAGAATGTGGGTTGTGACTGGCTGTTCTGTCTGTCAATCAAGTACCGGTAACACATTTCATAGTGAGGATAGATAGGCTGACATCTATTTTTTATTTTTTTTATGCCATACAATCTACCCATAATACCTTTGCAATCGACCGGTAGATGGCGATCATTTGTATACGTCGAGTACCCCTGACATACTGTACAAATGTTTCTGTTGCCTCCAAAAGGTGATAAAAAGCATTTTGATTGGTGCATCTTGAATACTCGCAACTGTTTCAGTAATTTATTCCAGGATGAAATTACTAAAACTAGTCCAGGATTTTCAAACAGCATCTTTGTCTTACCTCATATGTTGCCAGACGGTCCAGGTAGGAGAGCAGTTTCAGTCGGCTACGACACAGTTCTTTCTGCTCCAAAGTAAGTCTAAAATAAACAGACAAATACTTACAAACGTAAACAAACTGTAGGTCATTATAAGCTATTCACATAGGTGACCCATCACATTGAACCCAGGATCACGTCAGATTTGGTCTAAACGAAATAAGCACATTTTCAGAATTCTGTTTTTTTAAGCAACATTTTCATACCCAGGTCATCCTGATACCATGAGCTGCTTCGTTTCGCTTCTGAGGAATGTTGATCAATTCAAAATTAAAGACTGAGGGTGCAGAGTGCGGAGAACGACCTTTAAATCTTATGTCACATAATTGTCGCAGTATGCTTTGTACATAACGCTCAACTCTTTATGAATCAAGATGCTCATAGGTAAGAAAAAAGTTATGTGTATGCTAACTGGTCTGGTTTTTGCTGTATGTCAACTTATGAGTAACTTATCTGTCATATACTTGCACCTTACACCAACACATCAACACACACTGAAAATGTCGAGCATGTAAAAAAACGTTAATTGGCTGGCTATCGTATAGCATGCTGGTAACTTTTTCAAAACTTACACCTACTGTAACTTGCGTGTTTGTTTTTTTTTCCCATTCGTTGGCATACTCTGGTGCTATAGGTCATTGTGTGACAGGGCCTTTAGGCATTTATATTTTTGATCAAATCCAATTATAATAAACATTTTCAACCAATGCACTAAAGCTAGTTAGATCTCAACATACCACTGTGTGACTTAATCCTGAATTCCATGTGATGGCAGGTCACATATTTACTACAAGATCTCAAATCTAAAACAAGAGCTTGGCAGGATACGTTTACTGCAGTCAAATCAGACGGCTCCCTCAGTCGGTCAGCTGCAAGAACACACACAGCAGCTTTAAATGAACTGTAAATTGACCCTGTACAGGAAGCCCACAGGGACGTAATGGACTGGTGACTACAACACTACACAGTGCCCTCTAAACCTAATTGTTTTCTAAGGACAACAAATCAACTCCCCGTGACCACAAAAACCCATTCATCTGTTTTGTATAGGATACTAGCTGTCAATGATGTGAGTGATAATCCCGTGAGGGCCAAATCAATTTTTTATGCCTTTTAATCACGCCTGTAAATAAACACCAAAGATCTATCTACCGTACAAATCAGTCACTCAAGGTACTGGAGTGGAAGGGAAAACTATTTCGAGTGGTCATGTCTGACCCTACGGTAATACATTTTATGCAATGTTCAACACATGTTCACGTAACGAAGGAGTGAAGCGATGTCCAAACCTCCCTCCTTTTAAAAATTTGTCCTGGATCAACGGCAGGGAAGCTGACCTTTCATCCCTCACCTTAATCAGTAATCCCCAATTACGGAGGGTGATTTCAGGTCTTATCGCTGCCCCTCTACAAAGACTAACATGGATTAACACTGGCTCAAAACACCCCTGGCACATCAAAGAGTGGTGGCTTAGAGCTTGCACGAGTGGTAATTACTTTGCTCTGTTTTCTCAGAGTGATGCAAAGAAAAAAAAAAAAAAAAGAAAATGGAACAAGGGGATGGCTGACAATAGGGTAAGGAAGAAGGATGAGGTGATGAGATGTTTTATATATTCTTTTTACCGAACTGTTGTCTGCTTTAGATTCTTATCAATTGACCAATCATAGTTTCACATAATTAAAAAAGCAAAGATGAATAAAATTGGATCAGAAGAAATATTGTGAATATGGTTTAGTTTCTACCCTGGCTGTACACCCTTTTATATCAGAATGTATTACTTTAATAGTAATATATCTATTTGTAAATAAACCTGTGAATATACATCAATACTCAAATTATTCTCAATTGTTGAGCCTAAAGCTAAATGTCACCAAGCATCCTAAACAATGCCCACTGAAGTTTGATGTTGTATCAGTAAATGGACAATCTGGCAACACACAATGAAGGTAAGATGCAAGTACCTGTATAAAAAAAAAGGAATAGAATTAATAAAAATGTGACTTGTGGCGCTAAGGGCTATAAGAATTAGAATGTAAAAGGTGGACAGATCAAGGTTTTTCCATTTGATGATGCCAGTTTTTCGAACTCAGGACAGCCAATGGGTAGTTCATGAGCTTGATTTGTTTGTTTTTGGTTCATACAAATAACAGAGTAATATTATATTATACAGTATATTACAGATTACAGTACTAGATTGTATGATAAGTGACAGAGCCCGAAGCAGATCAGCACCAACCTAGCTGTGCTACATTTTATTTGAAGAATGCTATGAATAAAGTTGAAACTATCAAGTGATCTGTGTTCTCCTTCTAATAGTAACATCTATCTAACCAAGTACTTCAACATCTAGCTGAATTCTCATCTAGTTAAATGTAAACTAAATAGAAAAAAATGAATATAAATATATGGGAATTTTTTATAGTAGTAAAAAGTTAAATTTGATTAGAAAAAAGTATCCCTGCTTTGAAAGCACCTTGTAAAAAAAAAAAAAACCTTGGTAAGAACCTTATTAGAACCTCAATGACCTACACAAGGCAAGGTCAGTGAACAAGGCCAGGCTGATTCTGGCAGATCCTGATCACCCACTCCACGGTGAGTTCACGTTGCTTCCATCTGGATGCAGATCTGCTGCCCAGATGTAGAACAGACTGAAAAACCCATTCATTCCTGTAGCGATCAGGCTTCTTAACGAACAGTGATGATTTCACGTATTGTGATTTTAATGTTGCAATGTCTTGTCTAGTATGGATGGTTTGTGTAAGACAAATTGCCCCTTGGAGATAACATTCTTGAACCTGAAAAGGGCCCACCTTTAAGGCAATGTGGTATGCTCAGGTGTGGATTATATAAATTATTTAAAAACCAACAGCCTAAATATTCAGCTGACCAATCAATCATTCTACTCTAGTCACTTGTGAAATTTCAACTGTGTTCCAAACTATCGTGCATTAGAACATATATGTCTAATGCAAATAACCCTGGTTGCTTTGAGGTACGTGAGTGCACATTAAAAAATTTAAATTAAATCACACACAGAGTGCCACAGTGAAAGCATAAATATTACCATCACACACATGCACACTGAAGTTCAATGCTGCAGCAAATGAGGAAATTAGACTCATGACTGAAGTCTGAATCTGATCTGATAAGAACGTAAACACCTTGAAGCAGACTACACTCTCATCTTCACAGTTGTTCCGCCCATCTCTTCCTCACAAACAGAAAATCAGCTGCACACTGCCACTGCAGTGCATTAAACAGTCAGAGCACTGCTTGTACCAGCACTTGGAAGATTCCCATATAGCTTATTTTGTGCACGGACTAAATAAAAGGAAGCAAAATGATTTATCGGTTTAAAAGTTGCAGAAGAAAATAAACTGCCAGGTGCATGACAAGTTGATAAAATAAAAGAGAATGAAGTTGTGTCTAACTTTAACACAAAAAATTGTGTTTGGCTGATTATGTCTTTGTTGTAACAATACTTCTTGGCAATAACTTATACAGCTGTTACACATGTAGCGCCCAAACCATGTAGCTAAAGAGTTACCCAACAGGTTAGATTGAAATGTAGTACATTGGTTGGGGCCCTGGGAACGTTATTTTAAAGATAACTGTACTAACAGCATACAGGAGATACAACTTACTATTTATATTTAATTTAATGACAGTGCCTCTACTTAGCAGGAAATTATTAATTTTTACCTTGTTTGACCCACTAAGACTTTAATTCTGATAACTATACTGTATTAAATACATTCCCTTGAAATACAAAAAATAACACTTAAAGTAACTTTCAAATAAGACACCGATGCCTGATTTAAATTTAAAAGGCACATTAGTAAGAAAATAAAATGCAAATAGAATAAGTAATTTGTTGCACAAATAAAATAAACAACTTGTCACAGTACTTTCAAGCCCCCATATAACCCGTTGCAGGCCTGAATCGATGCTTGGGTGCGTAGGAGCTAAAAACGAACAGTTTGTACACACACTGAGCAAATAAAATGAAAAGCATGTGCATCGGTTTGGCTTTGTACTCACAAATCCTTCAGAGTTTGAGATTGGATTGGGAAAATATATATGTGGAGATCCCTTTAATATGGCACTGGGTAAGGTAAGTAGGCAGGTAATGTCACATGAACACCAAGGTCCTTCCTAGCAGTAATCTCATGGTGGGAACCCAACGGCTGAATGAACTTCTAGCTCATCCAGCAGGTCCAAAGATTAGCTCCTGGTCCACTTTCATATGCTTCTTAAAGTCTGTTACAATCAGCAACTCTGCATTAGCCGTTGTAATGGACAGCTTTACTCTGTTATTGTCCCACGTCTGCATCGCTGTACTCTCTCCACTTGTCTATCTTTCACACAGACCCACATTTCATGCAGCGTACCACAAATCCCGCCCACTTCCCTCTGAATGGGCAAAAATTAGATGCTTAATCCAATACAAAACAAAACCGAATAAGATTGCAAGGAATGTAGTAAAAATGACAACTGCATGTTTTAGTCTGCTTGAACTAGATGTTCTTGACCAAATATGAAGTGTTCTTAAAATGATGCATTTTTAAATGACAAAAGGATTTTTATTGTTCATGTTTATTCCATGTTTATCACTTAGACATTGTTTTTAAACTTAAATTATATTACCAGAACTTAGTTTGTACAATACAGCACAGCTCAAACTGGGCTACATACAGCTGGAAAACCTATTGGTTCCCCCTAAAATGGCATTGCATTTGTAAGGGTTGAGCAGCAGAGTTGAGTATGTAAATGTTAAATGCACTGTACTTATACAGCACCTTTGTATACAACTAGGATACTCAAAGTGCTTTACAACACAATTTGTGCTCTCATTTACAACATGCTACAACATCTCTACAAAGCTCACTTGAGTAAACCCTTCTAGTGCCTATCAGTGCTTTAGATCACATTCATACTCCAGTGGGACACATGTTACAGGCAATGAGGGGTTCAGTGTCTTGTTCAGGTACACTGACATGGTGGAATACATGTGGACTTGAACCCCCAACTTTCTCATTTAAGGATGAATGCTCTAACCACTGAGCTACTGAGAAAACACAGGTTGGGCCCAAAAATGTTGGCTGCACCCATGAAAAACCTTCCAAATTGTATCTGATAATGCCAGACGGCTTACTCTGCTACTGGTTCTTGTTTGAACTTCAGAGACCCCCAGGTGCTGACAGTCAGATGTTTGATTGGCATTTGATTTTGTGGGCATGGACTCTGCTACAGTGGTTAGTTTGTGTCTGCTTCAAGCATGCAACATTTGACATCCAGTGGGTCCCCCACTTCACAGCTCGTCTCTGACATCCCCCATTGCATGGAACTTGGCCTTCAATTGGAAAAAGATCTAAATGCCCACTTAAAATAATGCTACAATTGGGTTTTACAGAACACAAGCTTGACAAATCTGCTCCTATCCAAATAAGTCAAATGGGATATGCTTGGAGTAGACACCATCTAACCACAGAGTCCAAGCTCAGAAGCAGGTGCTGAAAATCAGGGATCAATCAGGCACCTGACTGTCAACACCCAGGATATTAGAAGCTCAAAATAAGAATTAATAGCAGAATAAGCTGTTTAGTTTTAGCTGAGGAAATTTGGTATGTTTTTCCATGGCTGTATCCCACATACTCTGCTGCTCAACCCACAAATGCATTTCACAAACAAACACAGAACTGTTTAAGGGGCGATAAACAGGCTTCCTAATGGTATAAATTTGTTGCCAAGAAGTAGTTTACAAACTAATATAATTGACCAAACAGTCTCTTCCTTATTTTGTGCTATGTTTATAGATATAAAATCCTAATAGAGATCTTTAAATGGAATCTGTAAAATAAAAAAAAAATAAAATAAATAAAAAAGTTACATAAATCAGTAAAAAAAAAAAAAAAACTGATGTGTTTGTATTCTCTCCTGAAACCGAAAGATCAATAGAGCTTCAATGACGTCCTCTAAGGCTTCTTCTCAGTTTCACCACCAAAACTCAAAGTAATTACATTTTATTTCATGGTGTGAACAAACAGCAGGATCAAAGATGCATTCACTGTGACGGTCAGTAGTTATATGTCGTACTTATTTACACTCAGAAGCATCACGCCCACAGGAAGCACACACGCCTCAACGTTATGTGAGCAGATGTGATCGATACCGAGCCATTTCTGTAATGGAGCTGTAGTTAAAAAGAAATTAAGAGAATTATGATCTTACTCGGGCCTCCAGCTGTCGGCCTCCAGTCATCATTAGATGCATTAGTAGTGGGAGGAGGTGGAACAGGCAAATACATTTTGGGGACACATGTCATATGTCTACAAGGCGCTCTGACTTAAAGACTGATAAAGCAGAAAATGGACATGTTTGAAGAATTAAATTCACAGAAAGCTTAATGCAAACTGCTTTGTTAATAAATTATTGATGTATTTTACTTCCTCTTGAAACTCTGTTCCTATCCTCCATCTTTTCTTTATTTATACTGGACTACAAGTCAGTGATAAAGTTTGTTTTGTTTTTTCTACAAAGTGAATGAGTCACACAGAAGATCAGAAAGGGCTAAAAAAAATCTGCAAAATCAAGTGCAGCCATTTCAACAGCTTATTACAGACTTTAAAAGCTACCTCATTCAAATGCACACTGAAAGTTCCCTAATTACTTAAAGTACCTGTTGTGAGAAAAACAAAAACCGCCATAATCCAGCTTTTTCACATTTAAAAACCTGTATGCACACTTCACATAGTAGAACTGTACTTTTCAATTATTACATTTTGTTCCTTCAACGCACGCGAGTACCAGGCATGAAATCACATTAACAGGGTTTCAGGATACACAGACATGTGAATTTGCATTTATGAGAGGTGATTAGGGATCACTAAACGGTGTTTCATTAGCCTTTCTCTGGGCACTTGACAACAAAGGAATAAATTACCTCCAGCTGATTACCCACTAATATCCACCAACGGTTTTTCTTTGTCTTTTTCTCCTTCGTTCTCATTAACATCCCCGACTTTGCGATCCCGTCCCTAATGTTCGACCTAATCAAACTATTAGGGGTAAATTTGGAAGCCCTCTATCACTCTTGGTTTCCTTGTCTACACCTTAAACTCTATGACTACAATTTCTCATTTATGGTTTATCAGTTGATGGTAAATTTTCTAACGACAATGTGACAGTTAGCCATCAGGCATCTCCCTCAGGTTAGAGTCAGGTTTCCCTTTAGTTGGGTCTTTTTTCCACCCACTCAACAAATACTTATCTCTTGTTTTCCAAGACAGTTGACAACAACAAACAATTGTATAAAAAAAAAAAAAAAAAAAAAAAGAAAGGAGTCACATAATACTGTATAAAGCAATTACACCAATAGGGTTTGATTTAATACACAGCAAGGCCCTGGTTGCCAAATAAGCTCGTTTCCGGCAGCTAGTCAAACAGATCCTCTCCCTGTACTTTCAGAAATCATCACCACCAGTCAACATTGGTTTGATTTAACAATAGATGCCAGAATATTGAAAAAATAAATAAATAAAATTCCCAGTGTTTCCAGTAGTTGTATGTGTATGGGTCTTAAATTGATTGAAAACCCAAAGTGCAACTATGATCTAATTTTTCTGGATGCTCTGCAGCTGCTGGTGTTGAATGAACAAGTCATTTTAGTTGCAAGTCTTTCTTAGTGCAAAGAATGATTCTGATTCTGACTTGTCAAAAAAAAAAAAAAGTCCTTGTGTAGAAAATTGCAACGGAGTGAAACTAAATGACGCGCTGGCTGCTTAAAGTTACATAAGGTTAAAAATAGAACCAACAAAAACACATTTCTACACATTTTTAAATCAGGAACACGGAAAAATGTTAAATAAATGTCAAAAAGCTAAATAAATCCCTTTAATTCTGTTAAATTAGCAGAACAAATTTTTGCACTCAGACTACTGCCGGCGCCGTGCAAGCAGGCAGTACGTATCAGCAGCTTGGCGTCAGTGGAGATAATTTTTTCGTGAAAACTTTGCTTTTATTTTATTTACTTGAATTTCCCATCTGTGGGACAGTAAAGGCTGTTTCTATTTTATTCTATTAGTCTGTTAGTCTGACTACATGTGTACCTTCTGAAGTCTATCGTGGCTAGAAGCTCTTGTCTCTTCTGTGTCTCCTTTTCTTTCTTCATCTCCAGCTCCTCGTCACCTGACGAGATGTCCTCATACGGAAGGTCATCAAGGTCTACATCGCCTGGCATGATGAACCTGAAAGATGGAAATTTAAAAAAAAATCACAAACAAAATGTAGCATTCTAAAAACTTCCTCTAGTCATTAAAAGAAACTGGACAGAAAAGGCTGCTTGTTCCCTATAGACTCTTGTATCACAGATGGTACAGAGTGACCATAATAATAATAACTTTATTTATATAGCACCTTCCAACACCTTGCATTGACCAAAGTGGTTTAAATGATAAAACTAATAAAAACAGGGCACAATTAATCAGTGCAAATTAAAAACAACAGCCACAATAAAAGAAGGTAAAAGGAGATTTAAAAAAAAGTTAAACATCAAAAGCTCTTTTAAATAAATAGGTCTTCAACTTGGCTTTGAACAAAACCAGATCATGTCCTACCTGCCACCATCTTCATTGTGCCCAATGGCTATCAGGGCCTCAAGGTCGGTTCCCTTCAGACCGTACTCCAACAGCTCTTTGGCAGCATCAACGTTCTCTGGGACACGCTCCACACATTCATGCAACACCCAGGAGCGCTTGCGGATCTTGCTCTAGGAGAGAAGGTGAGGTATTGAATGCAGAGGAAATAGGAAAATAAAGGGTGTGAAAGTACTCAACTATAAAAATGATACCTAAAACTGAAGAAGTAGGTTCTTGCAGTATTTCAACTTGTGTTTTCACTCATCCACACACACTTTATTATTATTTTTTTTAACCAAACATTTGATCAACTGTGATCAACACCAATCTCCACATCAGTCTCTCTCCAACTTAAACTTACCAGATAATCTTGTATTGAGGCAATACTGACTGGACTTTTCCTCCACTGTCTCTGATAGACCAGGTCAGAGTCCAGATTATATGCCTGGGCAAGAGACAGGGCTTCACCGTATTCTTCATTGTCAATCTATAAGATTAAAAAAAGTGCACAAATAAATCGACACCATCAACAATTTAGCCTTTTTCTTTACACTGGGATACAACATCACTGACAAAAATGTGAACTGTGAGGTAACGAGAGTACCACATACAGCACAAGAAAAACTATTATTACAATACAGCAATCTATAGCAATGGTCCAGATGAGAATAGACCTTGTATATCATTTACTGATAGCTTTTTGTGACGCATATATAGAGCTGTGGTGATGAAAATATGAAGCAACATTCTTTCTAGTAGTAGTACAATTTTGTATTGAGTTTTGTTAAATTATCTTAAGCAGATCTGAAGTTATGATCCAGACAAGCAAAGACTTTGTTCAATTTGACCTTGATTTGTAGCCTTGATCTTTTAGCTAGGGTGATGAAATGGGTATAAAACAGTCTAGTGATGATGAAGATGTGTGTCAAGTTTCTGTAAATTATCTTATGGCCTTGACAATAAAAAGTTACGGACAGACAGGGACTATATCATAATACTTGTCTTTCGACAGGAGTATAAATATAGATTCAAATGTCCAATCTGAAGGAGATATGGTATTTTTTTTTTTGGGGGGGAGGAGTGTGCAACATGAAAACCACTGATAAAAAGCTAGTTCAAGAAGTAACCATACAGCAAATAAGTAAAGCGAAAAGGTGCTTTTTGTATTCTGATGTAAAGGGTTCAAACAAAAAGAAACCCACTTTCCCCATTTTGTGAGATTTGTGTAAAACGGTATTTTCAATTAAATATCTGCATAGAACATTTTGTATTATAAGTAGTGTTATTTTACATCAAACTCAAAAATGGTCAAGGTTTTGTTTAAACTTAGACACAAGTTAAGACACTATAAAAAAATTAAAAAAAAAGAACTCAAATGACTGAACGTCTTAAATTAGCAGATTTCAGTCTGAGAAACAATGAAATGCATGAACTGCATGTACAATAAGGAGCGGAGCCAGTGGAGAATTTGAAGAGCAAAGAAATCCAATAGGAAGTTCTTGGAGAATCAAAAGCAAGACACCAGGCACTGAATTCTCACACAAAGCTTCAGAATGATGCTCTTGACATACTACTAAACCCTATTAGCCAACATCCCACAAGCGTTATGTCAATACACCCAGCAGGTGCTTAAAATTGCATGCCAGCCCCAGCATGCTTACAAACGCACAACTGACATTATGACATTTAATCAGCTATTATTACTTTATTTACCATTTTCGAGTGGCATTTTAGCAATGAGAACCCTGTAAAATCTGCACACACTTGTTTTTATGAGCACAATGACATCATTCCAAAAAAACTAAACATGACAATATGATACGATGCAAAGAGATGCATTAAAATAAGAAACAATGTAGTATTTTAATGGTTCAATAGTTTTATGATGTAATACAATATTTTATGAAATATTATTTTACAATAAAATACTTTCACAATACAGTACACAATATACGTTACCATCTTTTTAAATAAATATGCCATTTAGAAAACTTAAAAGTAATCCATCACCGGTAAGATAACCTACACAATTTTCATTTAAAAAATAAGATAGTGCTGTTTACACTGACTACTAAGATATACAAAATGTTCTGTGTTGGCTCCATCAACCCAAAGTTGATTTTGCTTAATCATTAATATTTCTCCAGTTTACTTATAAATTTGTAACATAATGAATAACCTCCATAAGGATTTAGTATTTAATAATTCAACTTCTTACAGTTTTGTCTCTCAACAAAGGTTAGAAAAATTAAGACCTTGGACGTGCCATCAATTTTACTTTTACTCAAATTATTGTTGGTTTAACGTGGAGGTTTCTGTCCTATCCCTTCATAGGCTTCACTTTAACTACCGGTATTTGTGAAGGAGACGAGTCTCCCTCACATTTAAAAAATATTCAGACACCACCCTCCACACACATATACACACACACATTTACCATGAAATATTAGCTCACCCATCTCGGTCTCTATTGTTTTATGAACAAATCCATTCCACTTGATTAACAGGAGAAAACTCAAACCACTAAAAGTCCAGTATAGGTTTTCCTGGTTACCTACAACAAATCACCACACCTCATGCCATGAAGCATAATCGACGACTCATCAGTGCAGACTGCTTCAAACTGGAGGAGGCAACATCAGTCCCACTGACATCTAACAATGTAGAGCTTTTGCTAAAACCTCATTCTTTTTGTTGAACTAGCCCTAGGCCTTGTTAAATTACTGTTCAACTAAACATTGAAAAATTAAGACAAAGCTACTTTACTTTAATTAACAGTAGGCTAGTATAGATTGGTATTCTTGGATGACCATTAATTGTTTGCAATATCTGATCCCTCCCCAGTCACAATGGATATTAGGAGATTATTTACAAAGAAGCAACACAGTTAGTCAAGTAGTAGAGACTCTCAGAGCTCTGCTGCCAGAGGTACATGTTCTATTCACACAGGGAGAGGTGTTGGTCAGGCTATTTCTTGTTGTGTTGTGCTTTTCAGTTAAGGCTGAAAAAAGTTTTAGCGCTTCAAGAAGGCTAAAAAATATGGCTTCACTTTTCCATTAAACAGCAGCAGATGAATAATGTAGCTTCCTGTCACATACACCAAGACATACATGATCAGGTGGACATGAGGGAGATTTACCAGTCTTTTGTATCTGTAAATGACAGAAGATGGTACACTTTTGGAAGCTTTGACTAATCTGAGCAAGAATAACTTGCTTTGTCTCGTCTTTGCCCCAAGATTTGAAAAGTCCAGCTGATGGTGTTTTTGAGAATACCTTGAAGGAGAAATATGGTGTTAGGGAGAAAGAACAAAAGTTAATACTGTATTCTTATTTTTAAGCATGCAGTTCATTGTCACCATTGCTTAGCACAATGGCATGTTGTGTAACAAATAAAAATAAATTTAAAAAATGAAAGTGAAATGCACCCCTAAAGTCATAGTTTGTGATCAATTCTGTCACATTAAAGAGGAACTTAACCCACTGTGAAACGATAGCTCCACCCCAATACGAGTTTTAAAAAATGCAAAGTGGGTCTGCCAAGAGACACCGC
>JARVLU010000179.1:15144441-15159057 GCA_031762415.1 Simpsonichthys santanae | reverse complement strand
ATATATATATATATAAAATGCTGCATAAAAAAGGCAACGAACGGCGCAATGACGTCACTGGGGGCGGCGCCGTAAGTCGAGGACCACCTGTATTTCCCACGTTTTTTAAACAAATAACACTCCCCAAAGTAGAGACAAATAAAATGTCCTTGCTACTGAGGAGGCTCTAAGGTTGTGGGCAATATACTGTAAGGTAGGATTTGTCAAAGAGTAACTTTACTATAAAATAAACTAAATTTTACCATTTTCTATCATGCAGGCTATGTGTCTAAAAATGTCATAAAGATACTACTTCAGTTAAAAAATAAAATAAAGTTTGTTTACAATTAACTTGTCTGAAATACTGTGAATCATAGAAGGCAGCACTGAACTGAAAAAAGCTGATATGCAAGGTGAAGCTATCCATTTACCAGTAGGTCTACATTCTCACCCTCACCTATTGTCACTAACTTTGGTTCAGGCATCTGGTAAGGATGTCTCCAAGACACTTCCCTAAGGAGGTTTTCTGGGTATGTCTAATTGGGAGATCATGGGGAAATGCCAGAACGCACTGGGAACTCTTTGGAATCCTCCCAGAAGAGCTGGAAGAGGTGGCTGTGAGATGCCTGGGTCTCCCTGCTCAAACTGCTGGCCCTGGCACCTGACTTCAGAACAAGAGGAAGATAATGGATGGATAGATGAAAGAACTGAAAAGCACCAGAAAAAAAAAGTTAACACTAACATCTAGCATCTCAGCTAAGTGAGTGCTAGTATGTTGTTCATACAGGGGTAAGTCTTAGTAAACATTTGGCGATTTAATTAACGTGGTCTTATTAAAAACGAATGCATTTCAAAAACGTTCAAATTATGACCTTTCGGCTTTCCGTAATTTCATCTCTAATTATTCACTGCTACTATAAATCATTGCAACAAAAATAGACACTTCTGATTTTAGACACAGGCAGATCTTCAAGCTCCAATCTGTAAATCAATCTAGTGATTCTTGTTTTGCTTTGGTGCAAAGTGCTTTAAATATGACCTTCCTCATTACTCGTCGTCAACGTGCACCGCAGCATGGCAGCACGAATGACAGCTCTGCTCCGACTCACTTTTTTTGTTCATTGTTTTTAATTCTTGCACCTGCACTGCACTCCCACGCTACACGCATGACCGTGAAGCACTTTTCGAGTTGCAATCGTTAGTGACTGGGGACTTCGAGCCAAGTTTTGGGGACTCCGAGACGGACAATTTCCCCTGGGTCCTTTTTTTACTTGAGCGCCATAAGAGGAAAACATGGCGATGAAAGCAAGCTGGTGTTTTGTGCAGGACCCATCAGAGACACAGAAAACCCCCCTCTCCCCTTGGTCCTGCTTTTGGGCGCTCTATCTCTGAGGAATAGACTGGATGACCTGTAGGCACAGATGCTGGAGCCATCCATCCCAGACTGCGCTGTGACTCCGGATGACTTCTCTGTCTACTGGCTCGACAGAACTGATCTGTGACACCTAATATGTTTATTGCTGCTGCATGATGCGGCTGTATCATGTGTGTCGCTGCCTTGCCATCGTGGTTCAGTTCATCTCAATGTTGCTCACTGCCTGTGCAGTGGCCTGTCATGCAACCTGTGTGGTGTATGTTGTGTGCTATATGTATCATGTGTTACTGCCTGTGAGTACTTGATGGTACTGATTCATCCTATTTGCACCGTTGTATTCTACCATGTTGTCTACTATACTGTATTTCTTTTGGACCTTGTAGATGTATTTCTTTTTCACTTTTTGGTGCTTTGTTTTGTACTTTAGTTGCACGCTTTAGTATTTCTTTTGTTTGTTTGTTTTTTGGCAAGTCGAGGCGGTTCTTCTCGTCCTGAGCATTTCATTGCAGTGTTGACCTTGTGTTGACCTGCATATCACAAATAAACAAATTCCTGTAGCCTACTACTTGTGACAGCTCATAAAAAAAGCAAACAGACATATTCTTTATCTGATTTGATGCACCGCACAGTGTGATTTAATAACAAGTACTGTTACGCCACTACTGGAAATACAAAAAGGTGCAAACGCACAAGTGCAAATTGAAGCCCCTCCTTGCTTTTGGTTCCACACCTACAGTACATGAAGCAGGTGAACATAAACAAAACAACCCCAGCAGATGAGCAGCATCAGCAATTGGGGAAGTGCAGCCGGTCCCAAGTGGAACAATGAGATAATAATGATGTATTACTTTGTAACTCTCACTGTTAGGCTTGATGGTGATGACTGATGGCATCTAATGATGATGACAATGATGAAGAAGGCAGCAGATGACGGGTCATAAAAATGACTGATGAAGCACGCTGAAACTCGGGACTGTGGAGAGCAGATACCTCTCTCACTGCGCTCCGTGATGGAGTTTGTTGTCGTCTTTGCAGCAATTTGTAGCATGCAGCACCAACAGCCATATTTCTGTACAGCAATTAGCATTTCAGAGAACCCCCGCCCCCATGAGACTGAAAAATAGCCTTAAAGCAAACTGAGCATCTTGGTTGGTTTTCATTTCTTCTCAGTAGAACTCTGGAGTTGAGCCAACACAACAATAGCACTTCCCTTGAGCCAAGGCAGGATTTATTTAGTCAGAAACCATTTTTGCTGATCAGCCCATTACAATTCAGTCAATGGCCAAACAGATGCATGTTGCTCTCTTTAATAGCTGCTAAATTAAGTGCCAGGAAGAAATGAAGAGTTTCAGAGTAAATGTGCCATTCTCCATGGGAAGACAAACACTCTTTTAAAGTGATTACTGGTATCACAATGAGATTCACAACACCCGTGCATTAGTTTTAAAACGATAAAGGCTGAGCACAAGAGATTATATAATTCTAAATAAAGCATTTATGAAATAAAGAAGCAATATTCAGTTCAGCTAAATGACTTTGTAACACTGTGTGAAGCTGAAAGGAATTGCTGTCTGGACTGCTGAGCTAAAAAAAAATAAAACACTCAAACCCAAACATGAAGGCATTCTAGCATGAACACTGATGGCAGCTTTTCACAAAAACATGTTGTGTGAGCTGCTATGAATAAGTAAAGAGGAACACGAACACAATCGGTATTCCACCTTTTTAAAGTTTAAACACATTTGTAGCTAGGGGAAAAAAATAGATAAGTAAAGCCAAATAAGATTGTATTTGTGTGCACAAACATGTCACATCAGGTATTTAAATGTTAAAAGACTTATTTTATAATGAAACAATTAGAAGCCTGACAGGATACTAGAATACTACAGCAAGACTATTTTTTTTTTACTTGGATATTTACAAAAATATTATGAATGCAATGATACAAATACCAGTACTGTATTGGCTGAGTATTGGTTGGTTGTTGTCATTTCACACTCCTTACCAGTGGTGGCAGTATTGCGTCACAAGGTTGTTTGCTAATCACCAAGAGACACCACCAGAGGAAGAAGCAGAAGTCGCATGGAGATGAACGATGGTGATGAAAGTACTGGTAAAACGTATTATAAATAATGCTCCGCAAAGTTATCAAGAGGAGAGCCGACAATTACCATGACGACTGCTGTCTTGCTCCTTTGGAGGAGTTAACAAAAAAATTGGTAACTAATTTTTGCACGTTAAAAAATAATTGTAAAAAGTGTAATGTAATTTATTGATGACAATATATAAAGTACACAAATGTAAGTACTTGTACTCTGAAAAATTGTGGTATTAGAGCATCTCTAATAAATCTAATTAATTTTGCATCTCTCTTTTAAGCACCATGTGGAAAACCTAGTAAGGAAACTGAAAGTTCCACTGGGTTTCTTTTTCAGAAACAGATCCTGTCTAACTCTGAATGCTAGGAAACACCTTGTAACTGCAACTTTCCTTCCCTCCACTGACTATGGTGACACTATTTACATAAACGCCCCCACAAGCACCCTGCCGATGTTGGATGCTGCTGATCACAGTGCACTAAGATTCATAACTGGCTGTAATGACCATACCCACCATTGCACCCTGTATTCACTGGTTAACTTCGATCTTGATTTGCGACCTTGACCTTGGCGCTGGGGTGATGAAAAGTTTAACAGAAACTCCGCCTAGTGATGATGCATGTATCACGTTTCATTAAACTATCTTGAGCAGATCAGAAGGTATGGTCAGGACAAGAAAAGGTTTACAGACGTATGGACGGATGTACAAACCATAGTACTGTACGTCCTTCATACGGTAAGTGTACAGAAATCTACTTAAAGAAACTCATCTGGAGATTTTTAGGCACAATCCTAAACAGGGGTTTTTGAATTGTGTTTGTTACTGGACAAATTTCACACGCTAGCGCCACAACAAATAAAAGGGGCAAATTTTAAAACATTAACATTTAATCTCGGATTTCAGGAGCACAATTTTAATTCTCAAAAAGCAAACACCAAAGAAGTTTCTGCACCTGAGAAATTTCTCACTTCCATGTGCAGAATGAATAAAACTTTAAACACACAACGCCATTCGATATCAGGTGTTTTTATTACCAACTAAAGTCCCCCTACCTTTCTCTGATACAGCTCCTCTGGTGTGGTGGACCTCAAACTGACCAGGCGGTAGTTCTTGATAACGGTGCGTGGACGCTTGCGTGGCGGTGCAAAGCGCTCCATCTCTGTTATGTAATACAAGCCCTGCTTAATGTAGCCAAAGTAGCGCGCTTTGGCTGAAGACTCTTCATCGGAGTCAGAGTCTCCATCGTCTCCCTCCTCATCCTCACTGGCTCCACCACTGAGGTTGCTTTCAAGGCGCATGCGCTTCTGAGCCAACCTCACCTCACACTGGTAAAACAGGAAGAAAAACATCACAATTTAGGAGGGTAAGAATAAAGAAATTAAAAACGACTGTGCACAAAAGGACTAAAGACATATGTACAGTATACACTGCATATACGGAAAACCAATTCTGTATTTATTACATCATGCATTAACTGTATTTTAATTTAATTATGTGACAACAGTTTTATTAGTTCAGAGTAAATTAAAATAAAAATAAAAAGACTGGCTTCTTTTAGAGCCTGACCAATATACTGATAAGGCCAATATTTTAGGCCAATATAGGCATTTGGGGACATATCAGTGTCAGTGACAATTGGCCCATTATGCGCCAAAATAAACACTTCTAATTTTCATCCCTATAACACTGGGAACAAGCTATGTCCTTATTTGTAAAGGGAGTAAATGTGCAATGCTTCCAGAGGGCCCATGTGGACTTCTTTCAAGTCATGGCCTTGTCAATTGACTCACAGCACAACAGAAACAGAAAACTACCAAACTTTTCACCACATAAGTCGGACCTTTTAGCATACATTTGCAAGTCCTGTGACTTATATACCGAAGTGACTAATATACTGTATGTTTTTTCCACATATTTTTACCCAATATTTGGCTGAGATCTGACGATTTCATTCATTCTGACATGGAAAATATTGAACACTACCGTTTTCAGCCACTAGAGGGCCCTCGACTAATATGGTAAGCCAAGAGTCTCATTAATAGGTAAAAGTGGCTTTTAATGAGACACTTGGCTTGCCATACAAGCCACCTTTGTCTCGTTCCGGATCTCCTGGAACAAATGTGAAATCAGCTGCGTTTCGCCACACCGCCCAGGTGAAATGTAGCTGATTTGACCATCAAAGTGCATTTATTAAGGAAAAGTTCAGCTGAGACACATCTTTACTATAATGTTGAGCAAACAAATAATTGTTTTCAAGTGTTAATCTTGTTAAATTCTTGTTAAAGTCCTCCCGCGCATGCTACTGCGGCTGCCATTTGGCAGCCAATCAATTTTTGGCATAACACCGGCCCACATTTCTGGGTGGTCAGCGATGATGCATAACAAATGCGACGCATAATAGATGCAACTTATGCGGTGAAGCAACTTGTGGTTTTTTTTCCACTTTATTAGACATATTTAGACTGTTGCATTGTATACGGCAAGTACGGTCAATTGTGTAGCGTATTTTGCTGAACAGAGCATTGTAAGTTTATTGTAAATGATCTGTAAATAAACAAAAATCAATAATAATAAATTCTCTTCAATCCTCCAACCTGCTTGTCATTAACTATGTGCCTCTCAAGTTAGCAAGCTAACGTTTAGATAAACTAGCACAGGCTATTGGATTGCCTTGTAAAACTTTAGCAAGAACAATAAATCTAATGTAGAAGTAAATACAGGTGGTCACCGACTTACGGCGCCATCGACTTACGGCATTTCGGACTTACGGTGCAGCCCCCAGTGACGTCATCACACCTTATGTTGTCTTTTTTATGCAGCATTTTATGTTTTCATTTTTTATTTTTTTTAGGGTATTTTGTTAGCTAACTGCTTGGAAACACATTAAAACGGCGTTCTAAGTACGCTGTTGTTGTTTTACATTGAAAAAAATGTGTTTAAAAAGACGTTACGGCCGCCATGTGGTTTCAGTTTCTAGTTACAGACGAAATCCGGAGTTACAGCAGCCATGTGGTTTCTGTTTCTAGTTACAGACGAAATCCGGAGTTAAGGCAGCCATGTGGCCGGCGCTCCGACTTACGGCAAATTGAGTTACGAACGGGCCGTAGGAACGGATCTCGTTCGTAACTCAGGGACTGCCTGTATATATCAGTGTTAGTAACGTGATCTTTGTCATCAATGAAATTGTCTGAAATCTTTACTTCTCTGCAACAAAAAAAAAACCACAGTTGCGGTCAATACTAATTTGGCTTTCACCATACATGACTGAAACAATGAACAGGGAATGGTGTTTCTTTGTTTAATTTATATTTTGGTAACACTTCATAACTTTTGGGTGAATAGTGGAGGATAGAACATGTGAACGCATGTTAGGAAGACTGTTTCAGAAGTGTTCAAACAGGTTTAAAAGTAGCTTTTTACGTAGATTATTGGGGGTGGAGAAACTAAGCTCAAACATTTTCAGCCAGTATATCAGTTATCAACAGCATTACCCTTTCCCTACCAATATCGGTATCGATAACAACCAAAAATATCCATATCAGTTGGGCTCTAGTTTCTTTTGACAAAATATTTAACTGACGTTGAAAGCATTTGACTGGTGCTTAAAACTTCTCCAGTACATCCTAATAATTCTGATTAGTGTACAGATTTAATCTCTCTGGTGGGATTCACACTGAACACATACTTACCCAGTAAGTACTCTCTGAACTGAGCCTTCATATTTAGAGCTTGATAAAACATTCATGTTAAGGAAGCTGCTTGCGCCACCATTAAAACTTATAAATAAACTACCGTGATCCGGTTCTTCGATTTATTTGACCCCTCACTGGACCATACACTTTTTGTATTTAACATTTGTGAAACTAGAAACCTTTAATCGTAATATTAACATCACAAACTTTGAAAGCAGGGAGTAAGCACGCTGGGTACATCACTTCACCCATCAGCAGTTCTACAGCAGAGTAAAAATGGATTCACCTCACATTTTTCCATCACTCCATAGTCAATGTTTTACTTCCTCATAGTTTGAAGTCTTTAATTCTATTAACTTCAAGCTGAATTTTATTTATTGCAAAAATGCATGTAAGCGTTCTTACTTTTAGTACAGTATTACCATATTTATCGGACTATACGGCACACGGGATTATAAGGTATATTAAGCAAAACAAGTTTATTCTGATAGATTTTGAGCACCGTATACCACATAAAATCAGTTCGAGGTCAGTGAGCACAACCAGAATTAATACTTTAGGCGCACCGGATTAGAAGGCTCACTGTCGATTTTTGAAAAGATTAAAGGACTTTAAGTGCACCTTATAGTCTGAAAAATACAGTAAATATCATTATGAATTATACTTTTAATTGTATTATTTTTCATAGATTTCACCTAATGTAAACAATTTCAGATTACAATGTTTTTATTTTTTTTATTTTTTTTTTACAAATCACATTATTTTCCTCCAAGATAACTTACATATACACTTCTACCACTTAGGATGCATCAATGAACTGAACTGTTCTTATAGTAATTTTATTGTTTCAGCAGTTTCTACATGTGTTTGACTGATTCAGATTGTCTGACCTTTTGAAACAGAGTAGCATCTTTTCTTCGACTACAGGCTCGTCTTCCGACATTGTTGGAAGAGATCAGATCTTTTGAAATAAGGTTTTGAGGAAACGTTACAAACAATAATGTTTTTTCCTGTTGTAGATAGTTTTATTGTGTGACCTTAGTTTGGAGAAAAACAGTTTAATTCTGACCAGACTGAGCAGCATTAATTTCATAGACAAAATGTTTTTGTCATAACTTTTATCAGCCTTCATCCAGGCAAAAACAAGACTGCCTGAATCAAAACAAATGCAGGATTAAAACATTGACTAAAATCACTGACGTTTTCGCTGACAAATCGAAAGAGACAAAAAGGTTCGATAGTGACTTGATCCAATCAGATTTAATTTTGTTGTCTAGAAAGGCGGGAGTACTACTGACAGATGACTTGTCAGCTGAATCGTTAGAGTATTTTTTACAAAATAAGCCTCTCACATATTTTCTTTATAATTCCACTGGGTGACATCTGCAGGCAGGCAACATATTTGAATTACCCTGCAAACAAACAACTTAGAAGTGATCTCAAGGCTACAGCAGTCCTTTTTACACAAGATGCATCTGTTTTGTTGGCTCAAATCACAGCAGAATTTACAGCCATTACCCATAATGTCTCTCTGATGAAGCATATGGACGATAATATGCTAGCATTAAATGACAGATGATAAATGAAGTACAATGGGGCTCAGCAGCACATTTTAAATCTCAAGATGGAAAACACAGTAAATTTAACACGCTGGTGCCCATTCAGCAGGCTGTCTCAACACAAAACATCAGCAAGGTCAAGCTGTTCAATAAAAGTCTAAATTACTTTCTTCCACTTGTTTTATTCAGGTCTCTAACTTTCTGTTTACTGTAGAAAGAGGGAATAAATAGCTCCGTTAATATGAACAGCTTTAGCAATTTTAAAACAGGATAAACTCATCAACACAGGGTAAGATGAGTCCACATCTTTGGAGACACACACTAAATAGCCCACCTTCATAAAAGCTCATGTTGATGGCACACACAATTCAAACACTGTTGTAGAGACAACTGCAAACATCTAAACTCCCCTCCATTCTCCTCAATCTTTAGACAAACTGACGGAACAATCCAAAACAGTTGCCAGCTAAAAAAATACTTCTGTAAAATCTGACAAAGTCAACAAAAGTCCAGGAGGGAAAGAAAAATGCAGTTTATATGATATGTTGTCTTTTAATTCACTTATGGTAATCCCTTAGATTTTTTTTTAAAGGTCTAGAATTATTTGAAGGAAAGCATATCGCCCACCGCCTTTCATTTCAGTTTCAAACTAAAATTATCTTCCATTGAGAGCGAAGAGACATACCGTATTTTACAGCCTATTAGTCACAGTTTTTTTTGCATACTTTACATGTCCTGCAACTTACACACAGAAGCAACTTATTTATGCTTTTTTTTTCCCCTCCCATATTTATACACCAATTTTTGGCTGATATATGACCGTTTTTATTCATTCTGACATTAAGAATATTGAACACTACCATTTTCATCCGTTAGATGGCACTTGAGTAGTATGGCATGCCGATGTGTCATGTAACAGTTAAAAGTGCCTATGGATTACACAACAGCATGCCATAAACTGCCACCTTTGTCCAGCTCCGGGATCATGCCTGGAGCAATCATTAAATCAGCTTCATTTAACTGTGCCGCCCAGGCGAAATGCAGCACATTTGACCATTGAAGTGCATTTATTAAGTAAAAGTTCAACTGAGACACACATTTACTATAATAATGAATAAATAAATAAAGTGCTATGTGTTGTCATCATTGTATGTTCCCATACAAAGACAAAATTGGCTCTCTGCATTTAACCCATCGCACCCGAGACACACCTATGGAGCAGTGTGCACCGGGGAGCAATTCGGGATTAGGTGTCCTGCTCAGAGACCCCACGTGACGTACAATGACTGGGGATAAAACCCAGGACCTTCGGGTCCAGAGTCTAATGTCAAGCAACCAAATAACTGTTTTTAGGTGGTTATCTTGTTAAATTTCGAAGAAATGCACAGCGAGTCATCCCTCCGCTCACTCCCACTTCAGCTAATCGGCTTTTGAAATTCAGCTGATTTGACCGTCTAAGTGCATTTATTAAGGAAAAGTTCAACTGAGACACACCTTTACTATAATTATGAGCAAATAATTAATTGTTTTTAATGTGTTAATCTAATTAAAATCTTGTTAAAGTCCTCTCGTGCATGCTCCCACAGCCACCATTTGGTAGCCAATCGATTTTTGGCACAACGCCAGCCCACATTTCCGGGTTGTCAGCGGTGACGCACAATAGATGTGACGTATACAACAAAACAACATATTTATGTTTTTTTTTTCCACTTTATTAGACATATATGGACTGATGCGACTTATACGGCAGTGTGACGTGTACGGTGGAAAATACGGTAACTGCTTTGGTCAAACCTTGTAATAATGCAAGATTTCTTGTAACCTGCAACAACTCAGACAATGTGTTGAGGATGACTCTCAGCTACAATCATACCACAATTTAGCTCGATAGCTGCAACAATGACTGCTACTGTTATTAATGGGTTTGATGAGGCTGATCATGGTCGCTTTGGTGGCCATCTTGAATTGGGTTGACTTCAAAAGGTAAATCAGTTGTAGATCCAGTGATTACTTTCTGAGAGTTTCACTATAACCTGTCAGGTGGATCATAACACATAGGCAGAGCTGACTGCAACTGTAAATGGCATTTTTAACAGATCTTGTTCAGTTTGTTAGTGCTCAGGGCATGCGTTGGTTATGACTCCCACCTACTACCACACCAAATGCATGTTATCTACTAAACCTATGGAGTTATAGCCATTTTTTATTTTTTCGTTTTGGCTATGCTTGCTTAGCTGTGGCAACCATCATGAATGAGGCTGAGTCTAAAGGTTAATCAGTTGTAGATGTACACATATACACAAAAACATTCTGGCACTGGCTGGCCTTCTTCAGAACTGACAATAACATGAATGTTTTTTTGTTTTGTTTTTTCTTACCTGAACAGAGCAAGCTGACTTCAGCACTGTGAACCCTTAACAGGTTTTGAACGGATAACAATGAAGTTAAAGCACTCTCCTCATCTCTACAATATGTCTATTAAAGGGCACAATCTATGTATAGTGTTAAGGATGCGTGTTTTAGTCCCAAATGTTACTGATAAATTCCCCTCTGCTTCTTTCCCCTTATCAGAACAAACACTCATCTCTCAATGACATTTACCTCCAGGCTGAGAAAACCTCCATCATGCGCAGCGGTGACTCTCGGCGAGGGCTCAAACCACTCACAGGACTTCCCCAAAAGGTTGCGCAGTGTCCTGACCGACGAGACAGTGACCGAGCCGGAGCAGCGAGCCAGAATCAGCACGCTGTCACTCCACCAGCTCACATCCACCAGCGGGTAGTACTGCTCCTTATCTGTGATAGGTTTGGTGACAGAAAAAAACAAAGCAGGCTGTGGAAAAGCTTTGTGCACTTAGTGGACAATAATAATCCCCTTATCACCTCAAAAAGCAAATTTAATAAACTACTTCTACCTGTTCTACATATTCTATACTTGTAGACATAAGTTAACACTTATACTTGAGATGAGGACATGCTCAAGCAACATGGATTCTGTGCTTCTCCTCTCTTCATACAGACTCTGGGACCTTGATTTCCAAAAGAAATGCTAAATTTACTTTAATCAGAGAACATAACTTTGGACCACTCAGCAGCAGTCCCAGGCGAGACGCTTCTGAAACTGTCTCTTGTTCAAGAGTGGTTTGACACAAGGAATATAACAGCTGAAACCCATGTCTTGCATACGTCTGTGCGTGGTGGTTCTTGAAGCACCGACTCCAACTGCAGTCCACTCTTTGTGAATCTCCCCCACATTTTGGAATGTGTTTTGTTTCACCATCCTCTCCAGGGTGCATTTATCTCTATTGCTTGTACACTTTTTTTCTACCACATTGTTTCCTTCCCTTCACCTCTCTGTTAATGTGCTCGTTGGACACAGAGCTCTGTGAACAGCCAACCTCTTTAGCAATGACCTTTTGTGTCTTGCCCTCCTTGTGCAAGGTGTTAGTGGTTGTCTTTTGGACAACTGTCAAGTCAGCAGTCTTCCTCATGAATGTGCAGCTTACAGAACTAGACTGAGACCATTTAAAGGCCTTTGTAGGTATTAAATTAATTAGCTGATTAGTGTGGGGCACCAGGTGTTTTCAATATTGAACCTTTTCACAATATTCTAATTTTCTGAGATACTGAATTTGGGGTTTTAATTAGTTGTAAGTTATAATCATCAACATTAAAAGAAATAAACATTTGAAATATATCAGTCTGTGTGTAATGAATGGATATAATCTGAATATAATTTGTCTATTGTTGTCGCTGTTGCCATAATTCTATGTTGAAACCAGGTCTCTCTTGTAAATGAGTCCTTGAGGCTCAATGGGATTAACCTGCCTAAACAAAGGTTGAATGAATAATATACAAGTTTCACTTTTTTGAATGGAAATACAGAAATAAACCTTTTCATGATATTCTAATTTTATGAAAGCACCTGTATCTCCTAATGCTCAATAATCCAGGTAGATAAACCCAACAAGGTTGAGTCACGTCCTCTGGACCGATTCTTTGGCTGCAAAGAGCATCAGGCTGAAGACCCATCTTATACTGTTCTTTGTAAAATTGTCAGCTAGATTGAAAAATCTTAATCCCAACAGGAAGCAGTGATTTTATAGTTTTAAAAGAAGCCACATCACCCTGACTCTGCATGTTTGAAAAGCAAGAAACGTGACTTCAGACACTTCACTTGTCCGATGTGTCGTTTGTGACGTTCGGTTGTCGTGGCGATGCAGAGGCGATGGACTATTGAGCTGCTTAGATTTTTAGGTCATCGCGCCTTGGGTAGAAACTGTTAGATGTAACTTTACTTGCATTTGAACAATTTTAAGTGGAAGCTAATTCTCCCTTCTAGTTTACAAACGGGTTCGTCTGCTCTGTTTGTTTGTTGATCTACTTCAAATCTAACTCATCGAGAGCTTCACAATGTGAAGGTGTGTTTGAGTATGCAAAGCTGTCTGACCAGATTTTTGTCAAGTCACTCTGTTCATATCGGTGCTAAAGGTAAGAGGAGTGTCACGTCTCTGTAAAAGCACTTATCGTAGTGAAACTAAATCAAGATAATTCAATTTCTCACATTCATTTTAAACTCGTCAAAGCCAAAACGATTGCAGCTTTTTCAGTGTGTGCTCTGTTTAACTTTTATTTATTTATTTATTTATTTATTTATTTATTTATTTATTTATGAATATAAAAGGTCTGTAGTCGTGATCATTCATTCAACCTTTATTTAGGCAGGTTAATCCCATTGAGCCTCGAGGACTCATTTACAAGAGAAATCAGTTGTTTGTTTCTGAGCCTTGGCACATGTAGTAATAGAGCAAAATGTGCTAACAAGCATTCACTACTGCGATCAGTGGATGAGCTGTTGAGCAACACAGTGTCGGTCTCTGATTTAATAATCAAACACTGACTGCTCAGCACGCACAAACGTGCTTTAGCAATTAAATAAAGTGAGAAAAATTAAAACGTTCAAAATTTAAGGAAAAAAAATTAGCATTTAGCTAAATTGTCTAAAGAAAAAAGTCTTCTACGGCTGCTTTTCAACTCTATTTTTCTTTCGGCTGCTCCCTTCTTCAGGGGTCACCACAGTGAACTAAGTTGCATGAAGACTTAATTATTTTTATGCCAGATGTCCTTCCTGACACAACCACAGACCACTGAGCTACAGCCCTCTGTGTAGAGCAGAGAGCTGCATCTAGGGCACCCGGGGGAGCAGATAGTGGGGGTTAAGAGCCTTGCTCAAGGGCCCAGAGTGGGGTGGGGACAGGTGTGGGTGTTTGACCTTTTACCACCCACATTTTATGTTGTCATTCTAGGGGGTTGAACCTGCAACCTTCCGATCACAGGCTCACCTTCTCTAACCTTTGCGCCACCACTCCCCTTTTAACCCTTAAATTGTCAAATATGAGTAACTTGTTTTCTTTTAGTTCTTTAACAGCTTGTAGTTTACCAAAACTGCAGTTTTTTAATGAACAGGTAACTCTTTCGGGGGAAGGCATTTCTCCCAGAGGACACCAAAGTAGATTTTTTTTTTTTTTTTTTTTTTTACATTAACAAATTATGAAAGTCAGTGTTGTGAAGACCCTCCTGACTTTAAAAAAAAGCTTGTGTTGTAAAAGGTCTTTGACGTATATGACCTGTGTCATTCAGAATACATTCTTGTTGCAAATGGATGCATGTACGAATTGATGAATGCATGAATGAATGCATGCTTTATCTGTGAGGGAAATGAGGCACATGAGCAGACGTAATGCATTGGCTTGAATGATGCGACTGTTAAACATATACAGGTAGTCCCCGAGTTACGAACGGGTTCCGGACCCAAGAACCGTTCGTAGGTCGATTCTGCCGTAAGTCTGAGCCGAACGCACATGGCGCCGTAAGTCCCGATTTTCGGCCGTAACTCGAAACTGAAAGCACAT
>JARVLU010000179.1:15104990-15116567 GCA_031762415.1 Simpsonichthys santanae | reverse complement strand
ACCCTGTGTACATAATTTTGTTTCATCACATGTACCACATGTGGTGCAAATGACAATAAAGACTCTCTGACTCTGACACAAGCCTGGCCATTTAAAGAAACAAAGAGCACAAGAAGTTTATAAAGTTCACCCTGCAGTCACCTAAAGAAAAGAGCACAGGTGAGCTTGCATCTGCAGGGATGTTCCAGAAGGCGATGTTGATGGCCATGGTGCAGAGGAGCAGGCACATGCAGCAGGAGACCCTCTGTGCACGTGTGAAGGGGCTCCGAGATGGAGGATCCACGATGGAGACCCAGATGTGTTCATCTCTGAAACCAGTTGATGTTCGGCTTTGGAAAATGTTCCTGAGAGAAAAATGTTAAAAAGCTGAGATGTCACAATTCTTCTTATTTTTTCGGAGTAAAGAATTCTGACCTGAAGCTGGCAATCTCATTTCTTTTTGCAGCATTGAAGGTTTTCTTGGTTATGCCGTCTCCTTGGTCAGCACTCAGCCAGCAGTTACAGAAAAAGTGCCAGACATGTCGACTTTGAAGATCTTGCACGATAACTTTGCTGACATACCTTTTGGTAAGACAAGTTAATGTATAAAACATGCAAATGGTACATGAGGGGTTCTTGTTTAAAGAGCTCAGTTTTTTTTTTTTTTTTTACCATGAAGGGTTCCCGCCTGAGTTGTCATGCTGCAGACGAAGAGTTCGCAGGTCACCCAGTGGGAAAGGTGTAGCCAGGAGGAACATATCAAAAGATCCTCTCTCAAACACCGGCTTGTCAGAATCAGTGAGGGTGTGTATGGTGCTCTCCCCATCTGAGCCAGCCAGCTTCACTGTGACCTGCAGAACAGCACAGATACCAATAAAATAGCAACAATGTTGTGGGAAGTGGGGGGTGCAGAGGGTGTTGCAGCATCCCCTGAATTATGTCAGAGAATTTGGATGTACAAATGCATGGTTAAGGGCTTAATGATGTAGTGACACACCAGGATTTAAGTCAAAGCTTTTATTTTTGGGAAACTGCTAAAATAAGCCATTCATCCATTCCCTTGGGAACAGACGTCATTTTTAAAAATATATTTGTCCATTAAACCCAATTAATTCAATCATTTACTTAGACTACAAGCATGTCTTAAAGACATAAAAACCTGGATGACCCTTAATTTTCTGCTTTTGAGCACAAAGACTGAGGTTTTAGTTTTTGGACCTGAGCATCTTAGGAATTATTTTTTCAGTCTTTCTCCTCCTTAGATGGCATTAATCTGGCCTCCAGCTCTAATGTTAAAAATCTTGGTGCTATTTTTTTTATCAGTACATGTCTTTTATCCCCCACATTAAAAACATTACTAGAACCGCCTTCTTCCACCTGGTAATATCACTAAAATTAGAAACATTTTGCAACGGTTTATTATCTGGGTGTCCAAATATTTCTTTAAAAAGTCTTCAGTTGATCCAAAATGCTGCTGCCAGAGTCTTAACTGGAGTTAGTGGGAGAGATCATATCTCTCCAGTTTTAGCTTCTCTCCATTGGCTCCCTGTCAAATCCAGAATTGAACTCAAAATCTTACTTCTAACCTACAAAGCTCTCAACAACTATTATCATATTTTCCTAACAGAGCACTGCTCTCAGACTGCAGGTTTACTCGTGGTTCCTAGAGTTTCCAAAAGCAGAATGGGAGGAAGCTCTTTCAGTTATCAGGCTTCTCTGTAGTGGAACCAACTTCCAGATTCTGTTGGTGAGACTGACACATTATCCAGTTTTAAGACTGGGATTTTTATTCATATCCACTGCAGCTACTGTTAGAAAAAAATGCTGTAAAACAAACATTTGGTTTAAACCTATTTTGGATCTGCAGGTCTTAGAAATTAAATATTCATACTTATAAGGGGGACTTGGGACTAAATATTGTAAAAACAGCCTTTATTCTTTTCTTGTTATTGTTCTTTTGTTTGTTTATTTGATCTTTATTTATGCAGGTCATCTTGAGACAAGAGGTCTCATTCTCAATGAGACCTCAAGTTAAAAGGTTTTGAGTATGGATCTAAATTCACAACAGAAGCAGATTCATTCCCTCATAAAAGTGATTTTTCTAACATGACTAAACAGGGCACATGTTTTCACTCTAGCAGAGTGATCCTCAATCCTGGTCCTTGACAGCCTCTGTCCTGCATGTTTCTGTTGTTTCCCTGCTCTTCAGCAGGTCTTAAAGTTCTGCAGAAGCCTGTTAATCACTTGTTCATTTACATCAGGTGTGTTGAAGCAGAGAAACATCTAAAACATGCAGGATAATGGGCCGCAGGGACCAGGATTGGACACCCCTGCTTTAGAGTATTTTTTAACATTCATTGCTTCTCATATTAAGTTTCCCTGTTGATTATTGGCAGTGTTCATAAACAAACAATAAGACATACACAGCTAATGTATGAAAACAGCAGGGTGCTAAAAATCAGACCTTTTTGTACAAACAAAACAAATAACTTGAATTTTTATGGGGTAAAAAAATCAAACTGGAATAGAGCATAAAGCTATCTGCAAGTTAGTCCAGTTATCTATAATGGTTAGCAAAACAAAGAAAAACTTACCTATACCAACGATTGTAAAGCAGTAATCGGAATGGGTCTGTAGGAAATTAATCAGTGTTAGAAGAAATATGGCACAACTGGAGTCAAATTCCTCTTTAATTATCTAAGAAAAGTAACACCGCTCTGGTTGTAGAACGCCTACAGATTTACCAGATCGCTACTTTCATTTCTACACCAAGCCATTGCCAGGCACTGCAACTTAGGTGTACTTTTTTCTTATTACATTTAAATTCATTCATCAATGCAATTGTGCATTGCCTATAATTTTTCAAAATCAAGTATTTTAGGAGTTCATATTTTGAATGAGGAATTGTCTGTAAGATAAATGTGTATTTAGCTAGACTTCAGTTTATAATGCATTTAGATGTTGATAAACCCTGAAAACATAAAATAAAGTTCAATCATTCCATATAATAAACTTTAGTTCTGTAGTTCCTGAAGAACTACTCTACAAGGAGTTATACCAATTGCAGTCCTCTTGAGTGAATTTACACTAAACGTAAAGAAAACGTGAAAACAAGGTACTGAATAAGGACAATATTTTGTGCTGAAGTAAAATATCATCCTTCAGCTAACAAAAAGCAGGACTTACCTATCACAGCTTTAGCTATCAGAGAACTGTTGTGCTCCTTGTTGCCCCTTAACTGGAATTAGTATAACAATTAAATAGTTAATTATTCACGTTATTTTATTTAAAGAACACAACTCATTAACACACTTTCATTTTACTGTTCTGAATATTTAAACAAAATGATCAATCAGTGCATTTCATGCTGATAAAGAACTGTTTGATCTAAAGTTAAATTTTAGGTTGAGGCAAAACATGAACTTAATTCAACTTTCGATAAAAAGCAGAATACGTTTATGACTACTCGATATACAGTATATCCAATAATGCTCTTTAATGTGATGCAAGTATAGTAAGTATTTGCTTATACTAAAAACAAATAAGATGGATCACATATTTCTGCTACGTGGCTTTTCGCCGCTAATCGTTCCAAACTGTGGATACTTTAGTTTCTGGGTCCATAATGTTCAAAATGAGGCATATGCAATCGAATAAAAATAAACATAAGTTTGATATAACTAACCTGAGTGTCAGTTTCTGGCGGCCATTCAGTAATAACAAGTAAATCGTACAAAATATTTTCATCTTCGCCTTCTACCGAACTTCCTTCAGCCATGATTATTCTCGCAAACTGTCAGAATTCTACGGCGCTTCGCGAGGGGCAAAATATACGAATAAGAAATGCGTTGCCAACAGACTATTAATGAATTTTGTGCTTATGTTTGCATAATAAAATATATTGTAAGTTAAATATATAATTATTTTAGTTTCTTGTTTTTAGCAAGAAATATATTGTGGGGTTGGCTTATTTTAAAAGTAGATTTTCATGCGGAACTACTGTTTTAAAGTCTGCACGACACTCCGTTAAACGAGTTGCACTCAGTGCGCATTCTGAATACGTCACATCCGGTTGAATTGTCTTCGTAGCCTTCTTCGCAGCAAAAATGGCAGCGTTTTCTGGTGAGAAGTTTTCAATGATTTTATTATTTTAGCGTTAGACTTTTAAATTGTTTGAACTGCTAATTTGTTAAATATAACCTGTTCATAATATTTATGCACAATTAAACACTAAACGTGTCCTTAAACAGAAATGGGAGTAATGCCTGAGATAGCGCAGGCTGTGGAGGAGATGGACTGGCTGTAAGTTAATCTGCTAAATCATGACATGCATCGTGACGTTTTGTTTTTACTTGTTTGAAAGTTTAACATCAAGTTTATTACTTATTATGTGGCTATTTGAACCTTAGACTACCTACTGATATCCAGGCAGAATCAATCCCCCTGATTCTTGGTGGAGGTGATGTGCTGATGGTAAGCTTAACCCCTTGCATTCTATCTTTTTATGTGCATAGTTGCACAATACATACCTGATTGTTTTCTCTTTCAGGCTGCTGAAACTGGAAGTGGCAAAACGGGAGTAAGTAAAGCCATTCATCTTGGAAATATAATAGTAAACTTGTATTGTGAAGCAAACAGTGAATGCCAGAAGTTCAAACTGTGCGGTAGAGGTTTATGGTGTAATAGTTACTGTTTAGTAACTGTTGTAGTAATTGTTTGATTGTCAGGCCTTCAGTATCCCAGTGATCCAGATCGTGTACGAGACTCTGAAGGACCAGCAGGAGGGGAAGAAGGGCAGAGCCTTGGTCAAAACAGGAGGAACTGGTGAGATCATCATTAATATTTGGCAGCATGATGGTTTAGTGGTTAGCACTGTTGCCTCACAGCAAGAAGTTCCTGGGTTCAGTTCATGGGTTAAGCCTGGGGGTCTTTGTGTGTGGAGTTTGCATGTTTTCCTCATGTTTACTTGGGTTTTCCCTGTGTACTCCAGTTTCCTCCCACATTCCAAACATGCATGTTAAGTTGCCTTCAGGCTCAGACGTCTCTTGCAAAAGAGATCTGTGATCTCTGGGATTTGCCTGGCTAAATAAAGGTTAATAAATAAATAAAATATTGAGATGTGTCATGGCAAACTACACAACAGATTTTAAAATTGGTGAAAAAGCATTGTATGTTTGTTTTCAAGCAATTATGAAGTAAGTATTTCTCTGTGTGCGGTCCAGATGTTTGACTTACTCATATTTGTTTTGTCTCAGTTTTCAACACCTGGCAGATGAACCCATATGATCGTAGCGCAGCATTTGGTAAGATGAATGTGAAATAAATCAGTAGCACTAGAAGGCAGTTGGGCCTCTTATGGTAGAAACACTGTCCTATTCCAGCATTGCAAGTACAGTATTCAGTACCTCTTTTTTTGCATGTCTGCATAGCTATTGGACCTGATGGACTGTGTTGCCAGAGCAGGGAATTTAAAGAGTGGCATGGATGCCGCACCACTAAAGGTGTCACAAAAGGTGTGTAAACCAAACCTACCTGAAAAAGAGGCTTTTTACCAAACCATTTTAATTATGAGTCTACATTTCATTTATTATTGGGATTTAAAGTAGTGTGCTTGTCTCTGTTTTCATTATGTAGGAAAGTACTACTATGAGGTAACCTGCCACGACCAGGGTCTGTGCCGAGTCGGCTGGTCCACCAGTCAAGCAGCTCTGGATTTAGGTATGCACTACAGTACTGTATATCCGAACACAAAGCAGCTGAAGTATTTGTTTCCTCAATTAAACCGTAACTCGGTCAGTAACTCTAATTTATTTTCAGGAACTGATAAGTATGGCTTTGGTTTTGGTGGAACTGGAAAGAAGTCCAACAACAAGCAGTTTGATAGCTATGGAGAGGTAAGAATTAGTAACTACGGTACATTATTCAGATTCATGAACAGTGCTTGATGGTCGTTTTCAGGCATTGCTACATTTTCTCTTTGCAGGAGTTTACCATGCATGACACTATCGGATGCTACCTGGATCTAGACAAGGGCCAGATTTCCTTCTCAAAAAACGGTGCAAACTAATTTGTTGAAAATAATAAACGATTATTAATAGTAACATACCTAGAGTTGGAAGAAATTAAAACTGGTTAATATCATTTTTGGGTTTTTGTTGTTTTTTTTTTTTTCTCTCTTCTTTAGGGAACGAGTTGGGTGTGGCTTTTGATATTCCTCAAAATATGAGGAGCCAGGCTTTCTTTGCCTCCTGCGTTCTCAAGGTATCACCAAAGAATACATTTCTACCAATAAATGGAAGAAAACAAATCTACTGATACAATCTTAGTATGACTTTGTACAAAACGGCTATCTCATCTGCCTGCTAGAATGCTGAGCTGAAGTTCAATTTCGGAGGAGAAGATTTCAAACACCCACCTAAGGGTGGGTATGTCGCCCTGGATCAGGCACCAGAGAGTCACACAGTCAAATCTTCTCAAACAGGTGAGTGTGTGTTTTTAACCTTAAAGTGCTGCAAGCTGATAGATCAAAAAGAGAAGAAGGAAGTTTATAGTTTAGATGGAGATTTGTTTTTATGTTATTGTAAAAGTTTTGTTGTTGGTTTGAACTAAGATGCAGTTGCTACATTTTTAGTTGTCGTCTATGCATTTGCTAAATGTTTTCTCTCTACTCTGATAGGCAGTGCCAAAGTGAGTCAAGTGAAAGCTTCATCAAATGCTCCCAAAGCCCTGATCATTGAGCCTTCTAAAGAGCTGGCAGAGCAAACCTTCAACAACGTAAAGCAATTTAAGAAATTTGTGGATAATCCTAAATTAAGGTAAGTCTCCGCAGAGGGGGTACCCATAGTTGGACAGCACAGCCCGACGCAATGGCTGGATTCTGTTGAAATTTAACAATTTTATTTCTGTTTGTAACTAATTGCTACCAGCAGATGGAGCCAGTTCATCATGATAAATATTTCTAGTCAGCATGTATAAAAAAAATGTGTCCATCTGTCACCACAGGGAACTTCTGGTGATCGGTGGTGTGCCTGCCAAAGAGCAGCTAGCGGTTCTGGAACAGGGGGTACGCACCATGAACAGTCTCTAAACAAACACTTGCTTGGTTTGAATTATTAAGAAACATGCTAATGAACTAAAGGACTTGTTTTTGCTTTGTTACTTTTCTGAAACCAGGTTGACATTGTGGTGGGAACACCAGGCAGGCTGGATGATCTCGTATCTACTGGGAAACTCAGTCTGTCCCAAGTCCGCTTTCTGGTCCTGGACGAGTGTGTACGTGAAACATCTGCAGCATTTGAATACTTTTTATATTTTAATAAAGCCTTTGTTGCCTGAAAAGGACTAAACGTTTTTTTCTACATTGCAATTTGTTTGTATTTTGTGTCCTCAGGATGGACTCCTGTCAGCAGGCTACACAGATTTTATCAACAGGATTCATAAACAAATCCCTCAGATCACATCTGATGGCAAGAGGCTTCAGGTAAGGTCATTCAAACAATACCTCATTTAGAGATTTATTATAAATAAAGCAAATCACAGGTGAAAGCGTGCAGAGTGTTAACACATTTATTTATTTATTAGGTTATTGTTTGTTCGGCCACATTGCACTCATTTGATGTGAAGAAGCTGTCTGAGCGCATCATGCACTTTCCCATTTGGGTGGACCTGAAAGGGGAGGACTCAGTTCCTGAGACCGTCCACCACGTGGTGGTACCCGTTAATCCGAAGAGCGACCGTCTGTGGGAGCGCCTCGGCAAAAACCACATCAGGGTGAGTCCACCGTGCTAAGCCGAGGAACTAAACGTTGGAAACTAATCTGTTTCTAAACTTCATAGCTTGTTGTTTGTTTCTGTTATGAATAATGTATTGACAGAGCATTTAATATTTGATTTGTCTCAGACTGATGAAGTTCATGCCAAAGATAACACCAGGCCAGGAGCCAACACGCCAGGTGCTGTTTGGTTTGATCTCTTGATTCGAAGCAGGAAATATATTCTTCAGTTTGATCCCCCTGCTACTCCAATCACTATACATGTCACTTAAACTACAGTACAGATTTATTTAACCTTCCGGTTATACCTGTTTGTTGTAGAAATGTGGTCAGAAGCCATCAAGGTGCTCAAGGGCGAGTACACAGTCCGAGCCATTAAAGAACACAAAATGGACCAGGCTATAATCTTCTGTCGCACCAAGATTGATTGTGACAACATGGAGCAGTACTTCATCCAGCAAGGAGGAGGTGAGCTCTTCTTGCCAGCGTCTAGTTTTTTTTTTAGCCACCACAGAGTGAGCACAAATTTGTTTGATTTCCCCACCCCCCGTGACACATCTTGAATAGTTTTGTGATTTTTCTCCAGGTCCAGACAGTAAAGGTCACCAGTTTTCCTGTGTTTGTCTTCATGGAGATCGGAAGCCCAACGAGAGGAAAAACAACTTGGAGCGCTTCAAGGTGAAAATAATTAAACAAATAAACGACATTCTGGTGTTGTTTGGAGATTTCAACTAGTTGGTATCAAATTAAAAAGTATCTTTGTGTTCTCAGAGAAAGGAGGTGAAGTTGCTGATCTGCACAGATGTAGCAGCCAGAGGGATCGACATTCACGGAGTTCCCTTCGGTAAATTACTCATTGTTGTAGTTCATGTTTCACACGTTGTAATTTTCCCATCATTTCTCACCACTTTCTGTCCCCCCCCCCCTCCCCCCATGACAGTGGTTAACGTCACCCTGCCAGACGAGAAGCAGAATTATGTCCATCGTATCGGCCGAGTCGGACGAGCTGAACGGTAAGCATATACGCAAAGAGGAAATGAACTTATGAAATTAATTTATTTTGTTTAAATTTCTTGTTGTTTATAATATAACATAATATAATATAACAAAGTAATACCTAAAAGATTATACAAAAAGTGACGTTCTGTTTTAAGTTGAGTGATGTTATTAATTAATTTGGCCATTTTAATTCACAGAATGGGACTTGCCATCTCCCTGGTTGCAATGGAAAAAGAGAAGGTAATCCAGAGGGACTCTTCATTTTTATTTTACTTATTTTTTTATTTTATTTTATTTTGTGTGTGTGTGTGTCATGTATTAGTATGTTTGTAAGTGCATCCTTCTGTGTGTTTAGGTGTGGTACCATGTTTGCCCAAACCGAGGCAGAGGCTGCTACAACACCCAGCTGAAGGAGGACGGAGGGTGCACCATCTGGTACAACGAGAAAGAGGTGAACAGACGATCACAAACCTAGACAAGGAGTTACATGTGCTTTTAGAAATAAAATGCCACCTCTTTTTCAGAGGAGAGCTGTGCAAAAGGTTGAAAAAGCAGCAGGTTGATTAGTCATCTTGGCAGAAATGTTTCATGTGTTTTCATTTCTCCTTTTTCTCTCCTCTCCCTCAGCTCCTGTCAGAGATTGAGGAGCATCTGAAATGCACCATCACTCAGTGTGAGCCAGATATAAAAATACCCCTGGACGAGTTTGACGGAAAGGTGACCTATGGACAACGCAGAGCTTTGGGAGGTACCTGGATCAGTGTGACTGGCTGTAACAGATCCTTTTACTTGCTGAGTTTGTTTTTTTAATCATCATATTTGTTTTCTCTGTCCAGGTGGAAGCTATAAGGGCCACGTGGATGTTCTGGCCCCGACAGTCCAGGAGTTGGCCGTTCTGGAGAGAGAAGCCCAGACATCGTTCCTTCATCTGGGATACCTGCCAAACCAGCTGTTCAGGGCCTTCTGAGCAAAAATCAGCTCACATGATAGCAGGATGCTGTTTTCACAATTAAAATATTCAAATATTTAAATCTGACATACGCTGTACACGGAAATGCTCAGAAATGGTGATATTTCAGCAGACGCTTGAGTTGTTTTTGTCATTTATCTCATGTTAGATTAGAAATTGGTAACATTAAGTGGGTTTAGTTTTATGTTTGAAGTGAGAAACGTCTTTAATATCTAATGAATACTGAATGACAAATTTAGCATTCATCCTAATTTGTTGGACTTTTGGGGGTTTTTTTCTGACCAATATGGCTGAACTAAACATGAAAGTTGAGTAAAATGGCTGTAAATGATTTATTCTAAAATAAATTGTTGACATATTTTTGTGTTTTATGTTTAATTATTCTAAGGGAAACGTTTGTGCTGGTATGCTTGTTTCTATTTGATTTTTTTTTTTTTTTTCCTTTTAGTTTTCCTTTTGTTGATACAATTCTAATGAGTAGCCAAAAATGTTCAAGGACACCTGTAAAGAAAAAGTGTTTTTCAGAGCTTAAATTGATTTATAAAGTTAGGGCTTTTAATACATTGTTGATTTCTTACATTCACGTTGTTAAAAAAAAAAAAAAGCTATTGAGACAAAATGTTTTCTGAAGGTTTTTCAAAGTTGTTTTTGTGTCCGATTATTTTCAGACCAGTACCTGCTCATTTTCTTTTAAATACATGTTGTTGTTTTTTTTTCTTTAACTTTAACCTATGAGATTTGACTGCTCCTCTGCCAGAGTACCAGGAGTTTGAAGGTTCTGTGCAGTACCATAGCTGTTCTTAAGGTCTGCAATCTTCTGGGCAGAGATCTTTTGAGGTTGGTCCTGGGCTCTGTTGGGGCCTCTCTTCCAGTTTGGAGGTCATAGCTTCTGTATTTCCTCTTCCATCCCCTTGGTATTTTTCAAGCTTCTCGTGCTCCATCTTCCAGATGTTGCATTTCTTGGGATTGCTACATCTATCTTCTTCCCTTGCTTGTCCACCACCACAGTGTCTGGTTGGTTAGTCGTTACCTGTTTGATGGTATGAATCTGGAACTATCCCATGATTTTAGCTCTTCCATTCTTGGTGGCATCTCCCACTTAGACTGGGACCTCCAGTCTAAACGGGTCCACACACATGTTCCAGTATTATATTCCAGCCTCTTGGTCATGGTGTTCCATGTATGATCTGCCTGTCTGAATTTTAAATCCTACTATTATGTGTTGTGCTGTTTCAGGGGCATCTTTGCACAGCCTGAATCTTTGGTCTTGTCTGGTATGGCAGACCCCAGCCTCTTGTTTTTGTGCTGTCTTGTTGTCCTTCAGTCCAGCTATCTCTAGCCACTGGTAGGATTTGTTTACATCAGCCACTTCCTCAATCTGCTGTTCCATGATGGCTCCTCTTGCTCCTTCTCTTCCACACTGGGTTTCTGCTGCTGCCTGAGAAATTCACTTATTAGTTCATCATTGGGGGCTTTCCTCCTGATTTACTCTTATTGGTTTTACCTTGTATAGTGGCTTGGATGCTCGCTAGTCGTCTGCTCCCCTAATTTCTCTTGGTGTAGAGTCTCAGGGTGCTGGACTTGGGATGCAACTCACAATATTTCATGTCTGAGATACTGACATAAATTTTCTGTTTAAATCTGAGCTCTGAGAAAGATCTTCCTGATTTTAAATATTGAGTGTGTTCAGATGAAAAAAAAAAAAGTGTATGCATCCTTTAAGATTGTCTAATGTTGTCGTTGTTGTCCACTGTTGTCATCACTCTTTGTTAAAAGCAGATCTCTTGTCAATGAGTCCCCGGGACTCTGTGGGACTAACATGTATAAATGAAGGTTGGATATGTCATCAAAAATGTTG
>JARVLU010000179.1:15049831-15072477 GCA_031762415.1 Simpsonichthys santanae | reverse complement strand
GGTTTCTTTTCACAAAGATGGCCTCCTTTACTCCTCTCTCAAACCATCGTTCCTCTCTATCAAGGATGTGAACATCTCTTGCAATCATTGCTCTAAAATTCATGGAACAGCTCAATATATTCATTCATTCATTCAACCTTTATTTACACAGAAAACTCACATTGAGCTTTGAAGACTCATATACAAGTGAAACCTGTTTAGATGCACAAAAAATAATGAAAGTGACATGTATAGGATTTGGGGTAAAAAAAAAAAATCCTATCAAACTCTTCTTGGCTGAGAAGAAAGACCCTGATATTGAACAAACACCCCGCACATAGGCACATAGTGACGTACACATTTCGCAGGGGAGGGGAGACGACAAGAGTGGTGATCGTTCCAAGGACACTCCAGAGGCACTGTAGGACTTCTGATGATTGGTATAATCAGTCAGTTCCCGCCGGTGAGATCCTTTAACTCTCTCATGCCGAGGTCAACCTAAAACAGCACCAGAGAGAATCCGAGAATCCTAAAATGATGACACGTTTATTTAGCCGGGTCCCTCTGACAGGTCCACAGACTTCCTCGTGGGAAGGGAAGGGAGACGGGAGAGCTTAGATTTAATACAGATAAGCAACAAATGTTTTGGGAACAAGCAGAACTTTACTCATTCATGTCTGCCTTGAGTCTTTGCTGGTCCTCTCAAATCCCAAACATCCAAATTAAGTGGACAGATGCAGGCAGTCTGACCAGGGCCAAATTTGCTGCCGATGACTTTCTTGTTTGTTCTTTAGACAAGGAATCAGCCAAATCCAAAAAAAACAGAAAATCTGTTTTCATCAATCCAATTGTAAATGGCAAATGAAAATAGACTGTACCTGTATAGCACATTTCTATCTTATCAAGACACTCAAAGTGCTTTACAACATCTGTGTCTTCAGTTACCCATTCATACAGCACTTAACTAGATCTCTACAAAGCTAATTGAACAAATCATTCTAAAGAGTCTAATCAGTGCTTTATCACATTCATACACCAATGGGACACACATCGGAGGCAATGACGGGTTCAGTATCTTGCCCAGGGACACTTAAGTATGTGACTGCTGGTGGATTTGAATCCCCAACTCTTGCGTTAGAGGAGGACTGCTCTAACCACTTAGCCACAACCGCCCATTGTGTATGCATCCCTGGCACTTGTCTTCTTGTCGAGAAAAGTCAACTCGCCTGAAGCTTGTCTTCTTGTTGAAAAAAAAAAAATTAATTGCGTTGAGAGACCAGCTGGCCAGATCCATAGCAAAACAATGTATGGTTCGAAAGATATGTAGAGAGGCTCTGGAGCAATTTCACAGACAGGACAGAGCACAGCATATGCAATATATGCACAGCTCTAACAATTTAAACATTAACATTTCTGCATAAAACACCTTTTTTTTCCAAGTGTTACCTTTTATTTAAGTGAAGCATGAGATTCAACTACTGTATGTATTTTGCTGGTTTTTAATTATGTTAAATTAAAAACAACTTTTCACTGAATACAACAGAGGTCAACATGCCCGCATCTCCTTTTTTAACAGATGGGGAAACTGGACAACGGCAGCCTCACGGTGAAGTATCCAGTGTGGCCACGTTTCAACTCCTTCGGTGATGCTGAGCTCGATGACAACCACCTGTCCATCGTCACCTTAGAGGAGAAACCATTTGTCATTGTGGAGGATGTAGAGCGACTCACCGGTACCTGCATGAGGAACTCTGTGCCTTGCAGGAAGCATATCAAAGAGTGAGTTTGAAGCTCATATATCTGACTATAATGCATTAAAGTAGCTAGCTAGCTATCCACTAAAGTACAGCTCATGTCACCCAATTATTTTTGGGGTGCTAAGGGAAAAACTTTTGAAAAACATGCCTTTTTATACACAGACATTAAGATGTTTGATAAATTATATATCTCTGAGTCTATTTGAGCTGCTTGTCCACTAATGCTTGAACATCATGATCGGTGGATAAAAGTAACAGTGTGCAACTGGATACAGTATGAAAGACATCTGTCAAACACTACCTGGAACAACTACCATATTTTTTGGAGTATAAGGCACACTTAAAATCCTATAATTTTCTGAAAAATCAACTGAGCCTTATAATCAGGTGTGTCTTGTGTATTGATCCTGGTTGTGCTTACTGACCTCGAACCGATTTTATGTGGTTATTGTGAATGAGTTGAATGAAGTTTAACTTTTATGACTGTTTTGTTTTGCTTAATGCACCTAATAATCCAGTGCACCTTATGTATGAAAACAGAGCCACTCATTGCTATTGCGCCTTATAATCCGGTGCGCCTTTTAGTCTGAAAAATACGGTACACAGTTACATGAACATCAATTCATGTGTGGGATTGGATTTATTTTATTTTTTTTATGTATGTAAACACTTTTGTTTACTTCCCTGAGATGACTTCTGTTGTGACTTGCCACTATATAAGTAAACTGAACTGCTGCAGCTCATGACACTTACAGCTGAGGTTGACTGGATGAGTAATCACTACAACATATCTGTGCATCTAAACCCAGTAATTAGTTGCTGTTACTCTGGCTTACCAGCAGTTACTCCTAATTAGTCCAGGTGATTATTTTAAAGGGGAAGCAACATGTTTATCCTCTGATAATCACCTTGTTAGGAGTAATTAACCTGGAATAACATGTTTTTTTTTTTTTTTCCATGATGCAGGTGGATGAGCGCAATGTCGGAGAGCCTGGTTGGTTATGTGGGAGTTACCGTGGAAACAGGGGCTGGTTCCCCCAGAGTTATGCAGAGAAATGTCCCTCGCCGTCCACCTCAGAGACGGCTCAGTCATCACCTGGAAAAATGTCCCGTCTGCCCCCTACATTAAAGATAAGGTAACAGAAATTAAAGATTGTGTTGATGCTTTTTAAAATGTTTTTATTCCTCTTGTAGCTAAAAGTCAGTGAACCATAGAGATTTCTGTTTTATGCTGTCTGATTTGCAATGATTTTCAAATGAATTTTTTTTTTCTGTGTCTTCTTCAAGTCTTCACTTTTCTAATCTGTCCCTCTTGTTTTAATCAGACACCCAGGTGAGGAAGGAGCAGGCAACAACAAAGTTTCTGCTTTTTCAGACCCTTCACAGGTGAGATAGGCTTAACTGGGTTATTGTTTGGTTCCATTCAGAAAGTTTTCCTAACTGGGTTATTTTTCAGTAACCTGCTTTAGTGATATTACAGAAACACTGTTTCTTACAATGTCATGTTATAGATTTAGAATTCTTAGGAAAAACAGTCTGATGTGGCCCTGAGCCTAATTTATTTTCATATTTATTCATACTGTACAAAAGGGGTTAAAAAAATCACCAGACATTCTCAGCAAACCCTTACTAACATTTGGGTAAACAGTTGACAGCTCAGCTCCTCTCCTCACCTATGTATCTACAACATACAGCTGCAGATCAGTAGACATGACTGAGTCTGTCATTGATCTAAGACCTAGGACGTCCTACTGCCATGTGCACTTATGGACTCCCTTATGTTCAAACATGGTGTTTGTGATGGACAAACCATGACTAGCACAGAAGTCCAATAACAGAACACAGCTTGGGTTCAGATCAGAATTCCTCCCAATCATACAAGGTCACACAGTTGCTACCAATGTGAGCATTGAAGTCCCCCAGCAGAACAAAGGAGTCCTCAGCAGTGCACCTTCCAGTTACCCTGTTAAGGAGTCCAAGATAGCTGAGTACTTCCATTCGGCACATTGTCACAAACAACAGTCAGAGCCCATACCCCCCACCCAAAGGCACAGGGAAGATACCTGTTGGATAAAAGTATCCACCGGGCAAAGTGCAGGAAGAGTTTTTTTAATAATACTTGCTTATCAGCTCCTCCTCCAGACTGCGTCAGGTTTCAGGCTCTTCTCGGAGAGAGAAAACAAACTCTCTGACCCCATACACTTGGTAACATTACTTTAACATCAGTGATAAACATCCATAAACATTTACCTGAATTCACTTGACAATACCCTCTCATCTAATGAGGAAAACACCAATGCACAGTTGCCAAGCTAGGGGGTTATAGGAATGCCCAAACCAGATAGCCAATCCATCTGCCCCCCACCCCACTGCAAGTGGTGGGCCCAAAGGAAGGCAACCTTATGTAGTTCATTCAGACTGAGCCTGATTGGGCCCCATGGGTAGAGGCATCAGGCACTCATCGACATACCCCTCCTCCAGGCCTGGCTCCAGTAACATACAACAGGGCAGAGGACCTAGAGCTTCTCGCTGTCTTCTGTCCAAGCAAGTATCGTAAATCACTCTTTCTCTGGCCTCTCACCTAGCACCAATCTGCCTTGGGAGACCCCCAACAGCACAGATCCTAAAATCATCCAGTCACACAAACTCCTCCACCACAGTAAGGTGTCAATTCACTGAGAACTTTCATAGGGTTAATCATCATTGGTACAGAAAAAGTGGGTTATGTTGAGGTAGCGTTGCTGCTGCTGATATCAACACACACACAGTGTGTGTGACAGAGAACAGGTTAAAACTGAATGTGTCAAAAACAATGTGAATGGTGTTAGGTTCTTAACTGTCAGACTAACTCAAACGCTGCATATTTCTTTAAAAGGACAATCAATAGAACAAGTTAAAGGAGTTTTAATAGATCAAATATTTTCATGGTCCAACATAAGATTGTGACTAAAATGAGTAAACATCTCAATAGTTAGGTGCAATGTTCATTTTATGTCTCCTGAAATAAGTAAATTAGTTTTACAGTCTTTATTCCTGTCTAATGCTTCAAAATAAAATCTGGATAAACTGCAGAATGTTCAATATAACGCTACAAGAATAGCACTTGGCTGTCATTTTATAAATAATGTCAGCTTTATGCATCAAAGCCTGTCATGGATGAAGGTCAGTGACAAGCAAGTATACAGTCTTCATTTATTTTTACATAAAATGTGGATTTTTCATCAACCTTGTGGCCTTTCCTCACAGTTATTACCCACCTCTATAAGATATGGTTTTATTACCAGACTGACCACTGCCCTGAACTAATGCCCTCAGACAAACAGCTACAGAGACATTCATACTGGAATGTGTTGCCTTCTAAAATAACGGAGATTAGGTGATGATGATACTGTAGTCTTTAAATAACCTTAAATGATCTAGAATACATAATGAAATATTATTTAACTAAAGAGTTTGTCAGTCTATGTGTGAAATGCAAACATTTTATTTATTTTTCTTCTCTTTTTTGACGATTTTTGGGAATTACTGTAGCGACATTACAATAAAATTTGTGTATCGTAATGCTTGTGGGTGTGGTCCCCAGGAAGAATAGTCTCTACTACATTAAAGACTAACGGGCATCTTTAAATAAAATTTAAAAATCACATCCTAAACAGCAACAAATCTGTACATATTTATGGCTTTTTAATGCTGAGTGCTCGTCTCGTTTCAGTGGGTCACACAAACATGCACTTCTGTCCGTCTCATAACAGATACCATCAGTGTTAGTACATCAGTCATTTACACTATAGGTTGTGTATGAAGATTTAAGGACAGAAGAAGTTTTATACGTTAATAAAAATCCTAGCAGTTGATGTTTTTGGTCAAACTGTTTTTACGTCACTCATCGTGACTTTTTCCTTCTCGCTCAGTCGACCGCTCTGCTCGCTCGGGCCATCTCTACGTGGTCCACCACCTCAGAAAACAACCTTTGTCCCTCCTCTGACGCGAGCGGCACCCTGCTGAGCTTCTCGCAAGGCGACATCATCAGTGTGCTGCAGCAGAGGGACGACTGGTGGTTTGGACAGCTGAACGGGACGCAGGGATGGTTCCCCAAAAGTTACGTCACTTTGGAGCCTGCTGGAAACTCAGAGTATGAAGATTATTAACAAACGCATCATTACAATGTAAAACTTGAGCCTGATTCTTGAATTCAAAACTGTTCTTCTCATCGTAGCCTGGATGTGCTGGACTCATCTGACTCTGTTCAGCTGGAAGGTTGGTACAGTTCATCTTAAATCCAGCTGTTGTTAAACCTGGAGCAGCTGTTTGAGCAATACCTTCACTTGCACACTTCAAACAGTCTGAGACCTTCTGTCTGTCTTAACCAGAGTACGTGGCCTTGTACACATACGAGAGCCCAGAGACGGGCGACTTGACATTTGTCGAGGGGGATGTTGTCATGGTGACAGAGAGAGAAGGAGAGTGGTGGCGCGGGTGCATCGGTGACCAGACAGGAGTGTTTCCCTCCAACTATGTCCGGCCTGTGGAGCCAGAGGTAAGACATCATCACGGCTAGTTTTTTTTTTTTTTTTTAACAAAATAAATCCAAATTTGCAGCTTTTTTTTTTTTTTATTATTTTAAAACTACGTCAAAATGCAAAACATATCCAAATTATGCTGATAAATGAAGCCTTAAGGGTTCTTTTTTTATTATTTGGAAGCTATGCAAGTGTAGAAAATAAAATGAATGGCATATTTTCTTAAGAAAAGAAAATTTGTTTTTTTTTAATCCATTTGTTGTTTCTTGTTTTATTTACCATCATCAAAACTTAGGGGTCAAGACCTGGAGTTTCAAGTAGGAAACCTGGTGAGGAAACACACCCAACATGAACAGAGACAGTCCCAATCTGATGATTAAATCTGATGTTCTCTGGAGTTGTGCCCTCTGAGTGATCTAAATTCATTGAGGGCTGGTTCTTTTTGGGTTAGCAGAACTTGCTCAGGCTGTCACCGCCACCGAGGCCCCCACGGTGCATCAGCTGCATCTGTCTCCAGGACAACTGATCGTGGTCCGGGCCAAGAACTCCACTGGCTGGTGGCTCGGCGAACTGCAGGTCAGACACAAGAGACGGGATTTGCCTCTGTTTTTTTTTTTTTTTAATGTGACAACCTAAATCATTAACCGACTTCTATTTTATTTTTGACTGAATTTTGACTCTTGACTAAAGGACAAAATAAAACGCGCGTGAGAAAACCTGAACAAAGAGTTCAAAACTAAAAATATTTGCCCCACTTTCCATCAGTTCCTTCTTTTCTGTGTTGGCTTCACATCAGTCTCACTGTGGCTTGCAGCACAGATGTTTTTAGGGTCAGCTGCACACCCATACTGTCTGTGAGCAAAAGTAATCAGCCGGCATGTATTTTTATTAACCATGAAACATTAAACAAGTGAATTACACAAAAATCATCTCAATCATTAGGTGGTTTGTTAAAGTAGAAACAGCTCATGCTGCAGTTAAATCTGAATATTTAGTTTTGCTGCTTGTAAACATATTTGTCTTTTAGTTGATTTTCACACAATGTAAGTGAGACTGCTTTGATTTTAAACAGTGAAAAAAGACCATGATAGCCTGATATAAATTGTTGTTTACACTACTGGGTGTTCAGTGCTCTCTCTGACTGACTAATAATTAAATATTCTATTCAGTATTTAGGAGTGAAGCAACTTTTTTAAAAACCACTGCATGCTTTTAATTTATCTTCCCCAGGTTCGGGGTAAAAAGCGTCAGAAAGGTTGGTTTCATTCGTCTCATGTGAAGCTCCTGGGCCCGTCCAGCATCAAGTCGTCTCCCTCCCCTCTGCCAGGTGATGACTGACACACCCTGAACACAACATCCTGCTGCTGCTGATCAGTGTTGAGTTATCAGTCAGAGTATGGGCTCAAATTCCAGTCATATGTAGTTGTGAATTAAGGGTCATAACCTAGTAAAATAAAATGGCTGATAATTTCTGCTTTGAGCATGTGTAAATAGGAATGTGTGCGTGTAAAAAAAGTTCTGTATTTGTATAAAATCATTACCATACACAAAATCTGTTTATAGATACAAAGCAAAAAACTGTGTAAAACTTAGCGCTCAAGTTCCTTAACTTGCGCTTGAGCTTCAACTTGCAAGCACGAGTTATGACTTGTTTCCTCTCGGCTGATTGGTCAGTGTCATGTCAATCACACATTGAACAATCCAATCAGAGAACAGATGGGTTTGGCTGTTGGGATGGCCATTTACTGAGCTGCAGGCCCTGACAAAGTAACGGGTAGTATATTTTGAAGATGGAGGACGGTGCAACCGCTACCAGCCATCCATCCATCCATCCATCCATCCATCCATCTATCTATCTATCCATCCATCTGTTATTTTTACCCGCTTTTTTCTTCTTGGATTGCGGGGGTCACTGGTGTCCATGTCCAGATATTCAAAAATATATATCTGGACAATTGTTTTGTTTTTGTTCCACTGAACCATAATGTAATGTCTACCTGAGCTGCAGAAGCACTGGCACCGTTAGTTTTTACGAGGTCGGCTTGAAGACATTTGCATCCTCGCTGCTTTTTGCTAATTACGTTAAATTTTCTTCTTTAGAAAATGTTTCATGTCACATTTTATGAATGCCCTTTTTTGTAGAGTGTGTGTGTGTATGTAAGTGTTATCTAGCTTTTAATCTAGTCTCCTGTGTGCACATATTTCTTCACGTATGTTTCCTACATGATAAACTTCCCAAACTTTATAACGACAAAAACATCAGTATCTATTTATGCAATCTGTTACAAAAGTTTCTAAAATATCTCAAAGACATTCTTCTTATTGTTTGATATCATTTTTTTTTCTTTTGCAAGCACAGTCCCAGTCTTTATTATTTCCTGTCCAAACCTTTTAAAAACATGTTGCTGCTACCAAATTACAGTATATACAGTATTTTAACATATTCAAACATGTTTCTTTGCTGTCTTTTCAATTAAACATTAAGAAGATGTGTTGAGTTTGCCAATCAGTGCATTACTTTTACGCAACATCTCTTAGTTTTGAAATATTTAACTACCGTATTTTTCTGACTATAAGGCGCACCTGATATGGCTCACTGTCATTTTTTGAGAAAATTAAAGGATTTTAAGTGCACCTTATAGTCTGAAAAATACGGTACTTTATGAAAACATTTTTTTGTCAAATACGCTGGTGCTTCCAGCATCAGAAGGTTACTAATTTGGGATAAATTAACAAAAATATAAAATATATATCTTTAATTTAATTATTTAGTGTAATTCTCACTATTTTTGGCATGGTGTGTATTTAATCTGATCTGTTTCATGTTGCTGTGTTCATGCGTGCTCATCTGCTCACTCAGACTCATGTTCGTGCTGCTGTTCGGCGTAACGTTTTTACGCTGTACAGTATTTTTAGTTGATGTTTTTCTTAATTCTTATCTTAGATGTTATTACTGTTTTTCTTTTACATTTCATTGTTGGATGTAACTGGGACCCTGTGTGCATAATTTTGTTCCACCACCTTGGATGTGAATGACAAATTAAAAAAAAACTTGAATCTTTAATGGGGAGCAAAGGTAAACTTTAGCTTGTTTCATTTTGAATGGAGTGTGTTAGCTGGCTAACAGATGGTATTTAGCTGTATCTACCAACATCCTTCTCAGAACTGACTGACTCTTTACCCACAATGTTTGTCTTAAATTCTTAGTTTGCCAAGTTATCGCAATGTACGACTACACTGCTGCCAATCAAGACGAGCTGAGCTTCTCCAAGGGTCAGCTCATCAACATCCTGGACAAGACCAACCCCGACTGGTGGAAAGGGGAAACCAATGGGGTCACGGGCCTGCTGCCCACCAATTACATCAAGATGACAACAGAATCAGACCCCAGCCAGCAATGTGAGTAAACCCCCTGCCTTTTTTTTTTTTTTTTCAACACTGACCACCATTTCTCCAGAGATATTCCTTTTCCGTCTCACCATTCGAGAGAAAAACAATAATTTACACAAGCGGCTGGAATTAATGTGGGAGTGTTACACACGTCCACAGAAAGACATGAAATGTGTTTATAAGGTGTGGAAACATGTTTTGTCCTCCTAACAGTTACATTGGTTCACTCCAGGTACAATAAATTCATTATTCATGTCAGAGCTTGGTAAAGCTGAAGGTGAGTTCCCCGTTCTGTCAGTCTCAGAGGGAAATGGTGAACATGTGTTCAGTGCACATAAAAGGCTTGATTTTATGCATTTTTCAGCAACACCAGCTGCAACAGATAACAGCTTCTAATTTAAAATGTAAAAATTCCTCTGATCTCTGCAAACCAATTGAATCAAGACATTTTTGCATCGCTGAATGAACTGATCATTTAAAAACATTTGAAGGAATAGTTTGATTTATTTAGTTTTATACACTTTTTCTTGTCAGTGTGTAGATAAAAGTGTCAATCATTTTCACTGATGTGTTAAATTATTGACCCAAATTTTGCTCTAGTATCTTGATTAAATTAGATTTAATTTGCACTCATAAAAGTAGTTTTTTTTTTTTTTCAAACTTTTCCTTTAAAAGTTGACAAATCAAAAAGACATAGTGTAAAATGCAAAACAAAATGCAATGATTTACAAATCCCTTAAACTCATATTTTATTAATAATGGAACATAGTATACATATAAGATGTTTTTAAAAAAAACTTTTTGATGAGGAGATTTTGAGTTTGATGGCAGAAACACGTCTCAAAATATTTGAATCGGGGCAACAAAAGGCTGTAAAAATATAATGGTACAAATAACAACTTGAAGAACATTTTGTAATGAAGTAGGTTAAATTACAGTGGCCTTGTGGTGTAAATGAACAACATTTGAAAAAACAGAATTACATTTGATAAAATGGAATTACATTAGGCTAAAGAAGAAGTGGCCAAAGCAGAAGTGGGACAGAATCACATTTGAAAACAACAGGAAGAAAACACCTCTTCCGGTTTTGCTTAATGTAATTCCGTTTTTGTTTTTTGTTATGTTCTGTTTTTGTTTTTTTTTTTCAAATGTGATTTTTACAAATGTTGTTGTGTTTTTATTGTTTTTGTTGCGTTTTTTATTTTTTTTTTTTAAATGTAATTCTGTTTTTTCAAACGTTGTTCATTTACATCTCAGGGCCACCGTATTAAATGGATGGGTGTAAATAGAGCGTTTTAGGGAGGCTGCATTTCTCAGAAGTAAAGATGTGAAAAAAAGGTGTCTAAATGTGTATCTTCAACCACAAATTGGGAAGACTGAACATGCAGTCATCTACAGTTTATATCATCACCAAAATATTTAAAGAATCTGAAGAATAGTCTGTGCAAAAGACAAGGCCACAATTCAATATTGGATGGCCGGGATCTTCAGGGCCTCAGGTGTCACTGCACTAAAGACAGGTCTGATTCTTTGACAGACATCACTGCAGCAGCTCAGAAACACCTCCACTCATCTGTAAGTAAATAAACAGTTAGCCGTGTCATTCTGGTTGATTCTCTCATTTTAAAAAAGCCATATGTGAACACTATCCAGAAACGCCATCTTCCCTGAGCTAAAGCTCATTTAAAATGGACTGAGGCAAAGTGGAAAGCTGTTCTGTGGTCAAACTAATCAAAATTTGAAACTATTTTTGGAAACCACACACGCCACATCCTCTGAACTTAAGAGGAGAAGGCCTATTCAGTCTGTTATCAACAGTTCAACAGTCGGCCTCTCTGATGATATGGGGGTGCATTAGTGCCTCTGGTATAGACAGTTTACACATCTGGATAGACACCATTAATGCAAAAAAAAGTTTATACCAGTTCTGTAACGATATATGCTCCCATCCAGATGATGCGTTTGTCTGGGAAGGCCGTACATGTATTTCAGCAAGACATTGCTGCATCCATTACAGCAGCGTGGCTTTGTGTTAGAAGAGTCCACGTGCTGACCTGGCCTGCCTGTAGTCCAGACCTCTCACCAGCTAACATTTGATGCATCATGAAACAGAAGTAAGGCCAAACAGACCCAGAACTGTAGAACAGCTAGAATCCTACGAGATCAAAACTGGGACAGTGTTCCCTCCAACGCAGCTGGTATCTCAAAGTTGCCTGATTTTTTTCCTAAACGGGGTACAGTTTCTTAGTTTAAACACTCGATGTGTTTACTGTGTTCCATTTTGAATGATTGCATTTTGTTTAACGTACGTTTTAAACAACATTCCATCTTTGTCAAAAATCGCTGCGCTATTTCAATCACAGCTTCAGAAAATGAGCACGAGTTGATTTTCCTTGCGTCCAGTATGCACTGTGCAGTGCTTCATGTCTCACACAGGCAGTTTGTGTTTGGGTGAGTGCTCACAGCTCGTGTGTTTTTGCTCGCAGCAGCAGGTTTCTTGTTAACGTGAATGAACAGAGTGGACATTTCATTACGCTGAAGTCGATGCCACGCTCACTAAAGAAATGTTCCGTTTAATGAACACGTTCTGATGGACGTCATTCATCGTCTGTAGGTTCAGTTCTGTGCTTTAATGCAGAACTGCTCCAGCTGTTGTAATTAATAACATTTACATGTCCAGAAATGCATTATTAATGCACCTGCATGTAAGAGTCCTGTATTAACGTCTGCTGTCTCTCCCTCTTTCTTCCATTTCACTCATCTACCCCCCTCTGCTCCTCCACTTCATCCTTTGTTTTTTCCTTTGTAGGACAGTAATGCTGGCTTTCCTCTCTGCTCCTCTTCCTCCTCCTCTTCTGTCTCACCCCTTGTGTCTGAGCGAGTAGCCCTGTGGCAACAGGAAGTCCAGCCGCCAGCCAGAACAGCCCAGCTCCGCACTTTCCACTTGACTTGTTTGGGACTGTGGTGTTCTTTGCTCCTCTGTTACAATCCGTCCTTTTTGTTTTGACTCTGTCCTGCTCCTCTTTACCTTTTCGCTGGTATTATTCACTCCTCCTTGCTCTCCTTCTTGTTCTGTGTTTCCCTTGATGTGTCTTTAACTAACTAACCGAGGGAGGGAGGCAGCTAGATGTGAGTTATTGAAGGTTTTGTACTTTTCACATACAATTATGGAACAGTTTCTGCTAAAGACAGATAAGTCTACAATAATTCTTCCAAAAGCCAAATCTTGATTTTAATTTTTTAACATTAAGCTTTTAGTGCCTGGAAATGACATAAACGAGTGGTAAAATATGTTAAAAATGTTGATGAAAATGCTAAAAACCTGTGCTGAAACTTGCAGCTTCAAATTACAAACTCTTTTTAATACAAAGTTGCTTGTACAAACTTTTTTAACCAAAGCATATAAGATCAGTCAAGTGCATCTTGCACATAGTGAGGCTTCATATCACTCTTCTGTTACAACTTTCAGGTTATCATATTTTTCGGATTATAAGGCGCATTAAGCAAAACAAGTTCATTTTGACAGATTTCTGAGCACCGTGCACCACATAAAATTGGTTCGAGGTCAGTAAGCACAACCAGAATTATAAAGCTCACTGTTGATTTTTGAGAAAATGAAAGGATTTTAAGTGCACCTTATATTCTGAAAAATACGGTAAGTTTGCATCTCCCTGGGCTGTGACTGTTGGCAACTATGCAACAATCCTGCAAATATGTTTTGTTGCAACTTCTTCATAAAATATCCTAATCATGTGTGAAGACGTGTCTAATAATCGTGATTTATACTCTTTGTCTCCGCTCAGTCACAATTTAGTTTCAAAGATCACCCGCCAACTAAAGTCGTCTCACATTTCTTGCACTTTCTGACTTACCGTACTTACTTCTAAATGGCGAAGAGGCTGAGACAGGTTCCAGATGCCCAGGGTGAGTCTGGACTATTTTAATGAAACATGTTGAACATTTCGTAGAGAGCAAGGACCTGTGCGTCGTGTGAAGAAACGGCGAACCGCCACAAACGTTTTGAGACATTTTGGATTCTTTCCTTGAGAATACTGTTCGCAATTTGTCGCCTACAGTCGCAGCTCGGTGAGACACTGGTTTTAGGGATGTGCCAGTTAATCATCCTGTGATCTGAATTGGACAACTTAAACTTGATCAGCTTCAATAATGAACACAAATTGTATATGGGGGGAGGGATTTTAGTTATTTGAGCAAAAATCAGAATCAAAAGTTCAGAGTTTTACAGAAATCAAACCCAGCCTAGAAAACTGATCTGTGCATTCTTACTTCAGCTGTTCTTGTTAATAATTTAATCTTTTATTAATCTTTAGTTTAGTCTTTATCTAGGTTAGCTCTTAACGAAGACTAGACAAGCTTATTGTAAGTACAGACCTACCGAGCCATGGGTTGTGAGTTAAACCCAGGTGCAGACAGACACGGGGAACTCAAGGGTAAAAATAAAGAAAATATAGTAGCTCCTCGTTTATCATGGGGGATCCGTACCCTGAAGCCCCGCGATAAGCGAAAAATCGTGAAGTAGGGATAATAGTGCAATAGTTGTTTTAAAACCCTTCCCACACTATTGTAATATTCTAAGCAATGTTTCTAAACTCTAAACACTCTAAAGGAGCACAGAATGTCATGATTTCAGCTCCCTGCCGCAGCTGCTCTCAGCCACCTGTAAGCGTTCTTGGCCACACCCACTTATCCGCTCTGCACGAGAAAGTTTATCCTGCAGTGTGAGCTGCACACAGGTGCAGGAGGTGCTAAATAATTTAAAATAATTTATCTTGAAAAAAAAATTCATGCCCATCGTGCGGCTCATCCATCAATCAGCCAATTGTGTGTCATGTCCAGTCTTATTTTGAAAAACCGCAATAGTGCGGGTCCACGAAAAATGAACCGCAAAGTAACAAGAGACTACATTATTTATTAAATAAATACAAAAACAAAGGCTGCCGTGGCAGCAAAACTTACAAACTAAAGGAGCACAGAGGAACAGAGCGTGATGCTGAGGAAGCACAATCCACAGACAGGGAGGAAACACGATGATGCTGAACTTAAAGAGACACAACGATGAACACCTGGGGCGACTGGGAACAGGTGAAGCTGAGAGGATCAGGAGCTGACGACATGAGGGAAGAAACACTGAGGGAACTGGAGACACAAGTAAAACAGATTCACAGAGAAAACCAAAACAAGAACCACAAGACCAACACAGATACTGACAAGCCCTTTAAACTGAATACGACTCTGCAGAGAGCATCCATGTTTAAAGTTTCAACACAGAGAAAAGTCATCCAGATGGTAAATCATCCCAAAAAAGCAAATTAAACTCCTCAAAATATTTTTAAGTAGACGGAAAAAATGGGAGAATAATATGAACACCTCATTTTCTATTAAGGTGGTTATATGATTAATATTTTGGGATTCAGGACCAGAATCTGTGAGAGAAAGAAAACTAAAGACAGGATAGTATGCAAAGTTTTTAACTATTTCACAAAAATACGTGGAAAAATACTTAAATATTTGAACTCCTTCTTTAACAAGTTCTCACAGTTGCTCGTTTTTATGTCACTCCAAGTCAAAAGAAACCTTAGTCCAAAAAAACGATCCATATGTCAACATTTGGCTTTGTTACGAATCATTTTGGGCTTATCTGTAAAAGGAAATAGAAATATTAGTTACAACGGTGTTGAGTAAAATGTAATCTTTTCAGATGGGAGTCATTTAGTTTTCTAAGGCTGTGAATAACTGTGATGGCAGTATTTTAACAGGGTTACTCATTCTTGCACTAACATTAATCTTACAAAAATGGACCAAGTAGAAGCCTCACCGTCCATCAACGCTCGCTATCTCACTGCTTGAACTCAGACTAACAGATTGTGATTTTTATCATTCAGTCTTTATATATAACGTTAAGTCTGTACTGAGCTGTTAAAGTCACCAGCAAAAAAAATAAATAAAAGATTTCCGATGTTCCAAACCAACAGCGTAGCTCTAGAGAAAAGAACGTCACGCTGCTGATATTTACATCCACTTATTTGCCAAGTTTGAACCTCAAAGACTTGAACTACCAGCTGAGTCTTCCACTGCGCTCTCACTTCACCTATGCAACCATTTAAACATAAAGGTGCTTTATTTATTTATTTTTCTTTTAACTCAGTCCTCGTGGTAGCAGCGTGGTTAGCGTCGCTTGCTGTGTTACGTTCCCGCACTGCGACTACAACGTGCCTCACTGTGCATTGACTGTAAATACAACATCCAAGAACTGATAATAAAGTCAGATTGTTGACATGTTCGGCGTGGAGTGGTTTTAAATGTCACGCCTGGGAATGAACAGAAAAGTGTTTGTGCCGTGTTTGCCGTGCATGTGTTTTGCATGTGCGCCTCAGGGTGTGCGGACCTGATGACTCTGGACACGATGAGCCCTCAGGAGAGGAAGCGACAGGGCTACATCCATGAGCTCATCCAGACCGAGGAGACCTACGTGGAGGATCTGGAGCTGGTGCTGGAGGTAAAAACTGAGAGTTGCCGTTCGGTTTTTGAAGGACTGGGAGTAACACTACTGCTTATTATTACAAAACACTGAATATGTTTTACATATGTTTGTCTAGTGTTGGCAAAATATTCCATGAACCACTGGACACATTTTAATGAACCTTTCAGAAAGTAGATATCACAGTTGGTAGTGGGATGAAACCAAGAAAGCAGACTCACTATAAAAAACTCTAAATAATAACTTTCACTAATTTACTATGAAAAAAAAAACAATGCTGACATGGCGGGGAGATATTACAGCGTCTCAGGAGAAACAATGATTTAACACAGAGGAACAGCTGGAACTGAGGCATGGATGCCAACAATAAACATAGAGATGACAACAGACTGGATCCTGCTCAGTAATCCAGGTAAAACATCCAACAATGTTCAGTCAGGTCATCTGGATCGTAATTTTTTTTTTTTTTTTTTTTTTTGTTGAGACGTTTCGTTCTTCATCCAAAGGACTTCATCAGTCTGAGGAGCCACAACAAACTCAGTTCCACAAACGGCACACTCCCATAGTGGGCCAACAAGTTTGCTGGTGATAAGATGGTTTCTGGAACCTGCCCTCTCCCCCATCAACTCCTCTGAGGAAGCCATGGCCAAAGTGGTTCAAAACATCAAAGTTCATGCTTAATAATCTGTCCAGAAACTGTCCAGATGACCTGACTGAAAGTTGTTGGATTTTTGTACTTGGATTATTGAGCATGAAGTTTAATGATTTGAATGCTTTTTAAACATAAATGCAACACTTTTTTTTGTTGTTGTTTTTGCTCCCATTTCTCACAAGCTGAACTCAAAAGATCTAAGACTTGTTCTATGCACACAAGAGGCCTTTTCCTCAAATATTGTTGACAAATTTGTGTGAATCTGTTTTAGTGAGCGCTTCTTCTTCGCCGAGATAATACCTCACAGGTGTGGCATTTCAAAATGCTGATCAGACAGCATGATAATTGCACAGGTGGATCGTAGGATGCCCACAATTAAAGGCCACTCTAAAATGGGCAGTTTTATCACACTGCACGATGCCACAGATGTTGCTGGAGCGTGCAGTTGGCATGCTGACTGTAGGAAGTTAAATACTGTAGTTACTGCATCTGCTTTATTTTCGACACACAACTGAATCTTTTTAGATATATATTTTACACTGATTAATATTGGATCATTGTTAGTTTAGATAATTTTTATATATTTTTTTGAAAGCCTTATTTGGATCTACCGCTTTTCTGTTCTGCATGACTCTAATTAGGTCATAAATATATGTGTGCACACCTTAGTATTTTGCAATAGTGCCCGTCTTAATATTCTATCAGCGTTTAAGTCTGGTGTAAATTTGTTTCCCTCCTGCTCAGAGAATAGCAATACGAGCAGAAACCCAACACGGAAATCACATTTGTTTGAGAAAATTGCCACATGACAGCTGCATGTTTGATGATCTCCAGAAAACACTTACTGAAAGTTTTTTTTTTTTTTAAGTCTCAGTCTAGCTGTTAAATACATACTGCCAGATTTCTCCCACAGAGTCGTGCTCCATCTTTGGAAAGATGGGACGCTTCACGCTCTAATCAATTCAGTTAGAGCAGCATTATCTGCGGGGAATGCCACCGAAGCTGCAACGTACAATAACTCAATGCAGGCGTTTGAGAAGTGTGTGAGTTTGATCCTGCGCCAGGGTGATGAATAGCTGTTTTTACTCTTTTGTTGCCTATCAGCACTTTTATTCCGCAGTTAATCCACCAGGCCATGCGAACCTCCCCTGCTGTAATTTTTCACCTTGCAGTGCAAGATTGTGCATTTGTGTGTGTGTGTGTGTTTACACATCTTGCAGTTGATTGTTGGGCTCCTGCTATCTGCCCCTTCCTGCTGGCATCGGTGCCTGATTTAGAGCTTGAGTGTGTGTATGCGTGTGCGCGCGCATTGATAGAATTGACATCTTGTGAAAAGTTAGTGAGGAGTGGGAGCCATATATAACATAGCAGCAGGCTCTGGTGAGGGGAAAGGCTTGTTACCGCGGTGTGTCAGGTGTTAAAAGGATTGTCATGTTGTTGCAGACAATGCAGCTTAGCCTCCTGATTTACTACACCGGTGAGGTGCGGGTCTCTACGTACCCTACGTTCAGCTGAAACCAAGTTCACGCTGTGACAGTTTCTTCTGAAAGTTGTTTTTTTTCCCATTATATATTGTTCAACTGAAAATGTTGTTTCCTTTTCCGTTCTAAAATGCATCAAATACACAAATACAAGGGTTTGTATTGTCATTCTCATCACATGTGGTACATGAGGTGGAACAAAAATATGTACACAGGGTCCCAGTTACATCCAACAAAAATACAAATTGTAAAGAAAAACATTAGTAAGATCGGAGTCATGAACTGAGAATACATGTATACTACAGTCACTAAACTAAGGATAAACAAGACTAAGCACTAATAGTACAAAAACAACTAATAGTATAAAAACAACAGCAGCACAAACAATTTATTGCATGGTTCAACAGAATTGTTTATCCTTATTATCACCCTGCTGCTAAAGGGTGATAATGTTTTTGCCAATTTCTACATGTGTGCGTTTGTTTGTCATGTAAGCTAAATTTCTCAGGAACCAGTACACTGATTTTAATTAAACGTACAGAAATTAAACACGGTATCATCTAGGTTCAAGTTTCTTTATTTTCATTTGCATCACGTGTTACATGAGGTGTGTACTCACCCAAAAATATCAAAAATATAAAGTGTAAAAAGAAACAGTAAATAAGGATATGCGCTAAGACATACGATAAACGATACGCTAAAAGATCTAAGATATACGCTAAACACTAGTAAAGTAAAATAATACGATATATTAAACAGCAGCCCGAACATGAGTCTGTAGTGAACAGATGGGTATGAATGGGGAAGTGGTGCGCAGAGGCTAGAGAAGATGGGCCCGTGATCAGAAAGTCGCACATTCAACTCCCAGTGCCATCAACATCAAAATGTGGGTGGACAAGTTGAAACACCCACACCTGCCTCCACCCTCATTTGCCCCACTCTGGGCCCCTGTTCAAGGCCCTTAACCCCCACAATTTGCTCCCAAAAAACAGGTCTCTTTTGAAAATGAGTTCTCGTGACTCATTGAGACTATGAGACAATGAGGTTTTTGTTTTGATCAAGGTCCTGTTCCAGGCATTAGATAAGCTTTGGTCAAATGACTGATTTTGATTGTAAACGTTTGTCATGGTTACCTATTAGCACAGGTGTTAGTGCGACAGGTAACGGCAGCAAAGCTGTGGCAGAACAACACATAAAAATCTTAATTTTGCATTCTGAGTATTTTTTTCAACAGACAAAAGTTCAGTTGGAAAAGGGATACCATGTGCATGTGGTCATACTCATAAGAGTCATCTGATGCCACTTTACAGCAACGTACATGATCAGTCCAGTCATAAAGGAGAAGCAATACCAGCTATGTGAGCTGTAAGTCATTTTTATTTTTTCCTGACCCACATTCCTTATCAGTTGGTGGTGGTTATGCACCATACATTTGTCACCAGAAAAAAATGTTAGGAGATTTTTCAAAGTGAACGCTGGTGACAGTTGCAAAGTGGACTGCAAATGAAATCTAGCGCTTTCAACACAAGCAATTTAGTTAAAAACAATCTAAAAATCCAACACAACGATGTCAAAAGGTTTGCTAGTAGCAGCAGGAAATGGCTCCAGTCACTCACTGAGCAGAAGAGGTCATCCGGAATATAAAGATCTGAGCACAAGCTTCCTGACTATCCCACCGCTCACCGTTGGGCACTTTTAGAAGACCTGGTTCTGTCTGAGAAGTTAATACACAAAGTAAGCTGCTCTGGTTTTCAAAGTACTGTAATTGCAAGAAGTTTAACAGCTTTATTCATGTTTGTATCGATACTTGGTTCTGGTGAGTGCTCAAATGTAATATACAGTAGTACATGTAAAAAAATGCGAGTGTTGGTACATCTATGGGAAGTGGGGGAAGGGAAGTCTGAGATTGTCATCATTGTATGTTCCCCTACAATGGCATTATCAGTTCTCTGCATTTAACCCATCACATGTGAGATACACCCAGGTGGAGCAGTGGGCAGATATTTAAGAGCCCGGGGGAACCAAGATGGGGTAAAAGGTAGGGCAGCCAACTTGGGACAAGAAAGTTGGGGTTCAACTGTCAGCCATTCCCACATGTTGTGGTGCCTCTGAACAAGACACCCAATCCCTAATTGCTCCTAGGGCGCTTACATAGCTTCCCATTTCTCCACCTGGGTGTATCTCATGTATGATGGGTTAAATTCAGAGAACTAATTTTGCCATTGTGTGGGAACATGCAAATACTACATAGAAACCAGATTCCAAAAAAGTTGGGACACTAAACAAATTGTGAATAAAAACTGAATGCAATGATGTGGAGATGGCAAATGTCAATATTTTATTCGTAATAGAACATAGATGACAGATCAAAAGTTTAATCTGAGTAAATGTAACGTTTTAAAGGAAAAATATGTTGATTCAAAATTTCAGTGTCAGCAAATCCCAAAAAGGTTGGGCCAAGTAGCAATAAGTGGCTGGAAAAAGGAGATTTATAAGAAATAAAGGCTAGAAATATTTCACTTTAGATGAGTTTCACTTTCTAGAATGAGTGACAATTTTTTTATTATTATTATTTTTTTTTTTTAGATGCACCTGTATATTTTAAAAGAGACATGACTGGAGCTACTGCAACAAACTATTAGAAAATCTTCTAGCCAATCCAAGAAAATAATGTGTTTCTGTAGAAAACCAAAATAAAGAACTGAAACACCTGTTATCAGATGTAGACATGTTTCTGTTCACATGATACAGATAACAGCTTTGTGTGTGGATTTCACTACACACTGATTAGTTTACTCTAAACAAATAGCATCTTCTGTTTTATGTGGCTCAGCGACCACATTTTCCCCCCAACTGAAAAACATGGATACAGAATATTATACTGAGTATTAGAGCCCATGCAGGAGACAGGTAACAAATCTACAGGACAAACAGATGGTTAATGGGGTGCAAGTGGAATGACCTGAAATGCTGCACAGCTTTATGAACCGACACAACCTTCCCACCTTTTTTCTGCTCCTCTTGTTCTCTAGACCAGCTCTGATTAGGGAGTTGGGGGTCCTTGTGGCCATATTTTATTACAAGCCTGAGCACTTGAGGCCCTCCTCAGCCTCACACTTGCCACATGTCTTCTCGCTGTTGGGGCTAGCTGTCCTCCAGAGAGGTGTTCTACATATGGCTGACAAGGAGTACAGCTTTGCGCAAAAGCCTGCTGAGACCCTACACCATTTATCTCTCAGCTGCAAGGTTGGGCCAGTACTAATTGACTGAACTGTGTGTGCGCGTGTGTGTGTTTCAATCCTGGTCTCATGAAAGATGGCAGTTTAGTAGAGTCTGAGATTATCTAGGCTGTGGTAGAGAGAGGGACAGAGGGAGGACAAGCTTGTGCTGCATTTAATGTGGTAGTAACTGAGAGTCAATCCCAATACGTATCCTGACAGTGACGGCTCGCAATATTGCTTGAGATTGCGCATAACGTTGTTAAACCAAATGATCTACAACGCTGTCATTTCTGAACGTAAGATTAACTTAGTTTAAACTCTGACGGGAAAGGCTGATACGGATTACTTTAAGGAATGTTAAACATTGAATTGTAGATGTAACAACATTTAAGTGAAAAAAGATGGAATGACATAGAGTGGCATAATATGCAACATGACTCAGATGATTTAGCAAGTTCTATAAAAAACACATTTGTTGATAAAAGTGCAGAAGCAACTGCTCTAGAGCTTGTTTACAGCCGACAGGTTTGAGGATTATTTACCCATGTGCCGCTAAGTTGGAGTCGCCAACCTGCAGGTTTGTTTTAAAAAAGTGTATTTCTGGCCACACTTTTCTTTCCCTTATTTTACCAACGTTGTGCTGTTCTCTTATGTCAATAGTTAACTTGTACGGTAATTATCTTCATTAAAATTGATTACCAGGACTGGGAACATAAGTCAAAGTGAAATTAACCATAAGTGGTCCTGGCTCTGTGAATCCACGTCTTGTGCGTTGCAGTATGATGTTCCTCTCATCGCTCTGCTCTGGACTTTATCAGCTCGTTGTTTGACTTGGCCACCTCCCAATGTAAGCTTGAGTATGGCACAGAGTTGGCCGTCTCACTGTCCGCAGGGAGACGGTTGAGTGATGTGCGTGTTTGTGTGTTGGTGGGCGGGTTTTGCAGTTTGATGGGGGTGGTGGAAACTTTCTCCTTCGACCAGGAAGCTCTGAATCATGCTGGGTTTTTTTTTGGACACTGCCCATAGGGAGTCGGTTGGACTCCAGCAGACCGTCTTAATCGCAGCCTGGCCTCTCGCTGACACCAAGCTGGTCACCAAGCAGGACACACCTTTCCTCTGCTCACCAGGTTGGCACGATTTCGCCGCC
>JARVLU010000179.1:15011586-15025055 GCA_031762415.1 Simpsonichthys santanae | reverse complement strand
TATTTTCTAAACACAACGTCCCAGTGGCTTTTAAACCCCAAAATACATTACGGCAAAGACTGGTTCACCCCAAAGATTGGCAAAAGGGCCTTCTCCTATACTCCACTCCTGCTTCCTGGAATATCTTACAAAAAGATCTGAAGCTCTCGACCTTGACCTCTCTAAGTGACTTTAAACATCTGTTGAACTCCTGGCAAGGACCAATGCAGACATGCTCCTGTTTTTAGTTTTCTACATTCGCCTTATAATCTAGCTGTTTTTGCTACTTTTTGGCCATCTAATTTCAATTTATTAAAAAAAAATCTCTATGCCTCTTTTATGATTGTCTATTGTTGTCGCTGTTGTCATCAATCTTTGTTGAAATCAGGTCTCTCTTGTAAATGAGTCCTCGAGGCTCGATGGGATTAACCTGCCTAAATAAAGACTGAATGAATAATTTATTTATTTTTTAATTATGAAAAATTTTGAAGGAAAAAAAACATTAAAAGTTGGTTTCCCTGAAAAAAGACAACAGGTCTAAGTTTAACAGAATTAAACATTTGATGCAGAAAACCAGTGTGCTCATAATAACAGGTACTTGGGAATTTATTGTTTATCGTAAAAAAGAAGAGGACAATATTCTGAGTATAGTGAGTCGCTGTTCTAGTAATTTAAGCTGTAAGATTTATTTTAGGAAGACCTGTAACAGAATGTGATTCCCTTATTCCCATTCCACAGCATTTAATAAAATAAATGTGTTCTCTTATAACTCTTGGTTGGTTTCCATGTTCCACCCCAAGTCTGTCAGTGGCCCTCATCAGACCATCCTTTTGAAAACTGTATAAAGGCACCCTGGGCCTGAATATTTAAGTGTATTGTCATGCTTCCTATATGTCTTTATCCATTTTTCTTTGGCTAATGGCTATAAATACAAACTATTATACAACTGCAGAGGTGAATTACAAGGTAATTTTCAGAAGATGTTTATGAATGGGCCAGTGCAAAATGGTTCGACATCAACTTTGTTATAATTGGAGTTAAAAATAAATATCCATATTTTGATGTCTGAACTGCATCTGTTGGACTTTATAATTTCAGCACTTTATTCTCTTGTATTGTAGTGTTCACTTTTGTTTGTATTTGCACTTCCTTTAGACAGGAGATAGTTTAAATGCTGGTCTTGTTCTCCTATAAAGAGCGTATAGAAACTTGAAATAACTGAAGTTTTTTTTACTGGAACTCAGCAAAAAGCTTTACAAATTACAAACGTTTGTTTAGTTTTTTTTTCTAATTCACTGTGTTCTAAATCTTTACAAATTAGTTTACATACAGTATTTTGTCATGTTCTTCTGCTGTGGTTTTGATGACGTGAAGATATTTACTTTGTAATTTCAAAAGTAGAACGGAGCACAAAAAAGTTGCAACATACTGCAGTACTTTCACAGAGTTTAATGAGACCACTTTAACAACAAACTGGTCGATGAAGAACAAATCATGTTCACAATAAAGGCCAAAATTAACTATTTTCAAGATGTTTAGCTCTTTCATGGAAAGAATAACCGATTTTATGGATCATATCTTCTCTCATAAACAATACTGAAGGCTAATATTATGACAGTTCAGGCTCTTACAACCGAAGAATTAAGCAGGAGATCTTAACAATGGTCCCTGCTTTGAACACTGTAAGTGTTTTAGGAAATAAATATCAATTTACAGTGTTTGCTACAAGGGAAAAAAAGTTAATACCATGTCTGATTGTCCTTTAAAAGCAAAGAGTAAAAGATGCTACAATAAAAAAGAGCATTTCATACCATGCACTGGAACAAAAAATATGATTACCTCAGAGGCAGCTAACGCCTCTATAAGATTTGTGCTTCTCTACAAACTGACAATAAATCTCAATCTATAATAATTATTTCACTGTATTCTAAAGGAACATTTAAACATACTAAAATGATCATTTTAACAAGATCGATTTCTTCCAAACAGCACCAAAATCCTTGCACACATATATGAATACTTTGCACACATGTGCAAGAAAAGAAATGTGTTTCTGTGCAGATTGAGGACGTTTAAAGAAAAGATAAAAAAAAAAAAATTGCAATAAACGTTTGAGGAACTTGCTCTTTGGAGTACACACAGCTCAACTGAACAGAACAGTCTAAACAGTCTAAATAAAAACTAATCTAGCTGCTAAATTAATCTCAATTCATTCATAAAACAGTGGTTCCCAACCCTGATCCCTGAGGAACACCATCCTGCAAGTTTTAATTGTTCCCCTGGTCCAACACACCTGATATGAGATTTAATTCCTTCCTCGAGTTATGCAGAAGCCTGTTAATAACCCATCCGTTCAAATCAGGTGTCAAGGCAGGAGAAAACTAAAACATGCAGGGTGGAGTTCTGCAAGGATCAGAGTTGGGAACCATTGCACAATCTGTGCTAAGCTGCCTACATAAATAACTTTATATCTCCAAAATATACACATCTAGTTCTTTAATAAAAGTGCTCACTATCTCCTTCTTGTCCTTAAGACTAATCATGGGCAGATTGTTCACCCCTCTGCGATGCAGGAAAACAAAAGTGCTTCAAGAATTTCCAACAGTACACCTCACGATCGTACATCTGTCCAAGTCGCAGACACAGGTGCTTCGGCCGGTTCGGAGGAGGCTTAATCAGCTGCCGGAGCTGGGAATCTGTGGAGGCGTCTCCTGATCTTCCACCCGAGGGAACTGCTCCCTCCAGTAGGTGAAATGGCTATAGGTGTCCGAGCAGGGGAAGTCTGAGGAAGAGGATCGGGCTATGAGGGGAAACACGTGGTCCACCACTTCGCCGAGACGAACGTAACTGAAGAAGGGAGGAGGAAGAGGTGTAATAAATCCACTGAACACCTCCGAGACAGAAAAAGGCGTTCTTTGAATGAAGTACACTTACGATGAGATGTTGGTCTTGGCGTGCTCCTGCACCAGCTCCCCTTTAGGGTTTACCGTGAAAATCCTGTTGAGTGACACTCCTACTTCTTTGTATGAATACACATCCTACAAACAGATTTAGAATAAACGATGCACGTTGTTTGAAAAGTCAAATTCAATCATTTATTACGCTTGGATCGAACGCAATCGGTTAAACACAACGAGAAGGTGCGAGTCTGTACCGTCGGCCTGTTGCCAAACGCTGCATAGAAAGGCTGCGAGTTTGGATAGAAGAGGTGCTTTATATCTGTGAGACACTCCACCTTGAACTTCTCTGGCTTCTTCTCAATCACCTCCCTAAACACAAACGCACAAAACCAACGTGGTCATAGTTTATCCTCAGAGTTTATTCAGAATAAAAGTTGTTGTTTTTTTATTTGAACTCACCTGTGCAGAGCTGAAAAGAGGCTGCTCGGGCTCAGGAGGACGGGGCCCATAGGCAGCATGGTGCCTCTCTCGTTGACCCAGTTGAGGTAGCCTCTGGTCATGTCAGCCATGCCGATCGCCCGAGCTGAACAATACAGGAACTTGTAGCCATTTCTGACAGAGCAATAAAGAGATCAATCCACAAAGAGAAACACTCCACACCTAAACAAGGAAATTTTACTCTGTCAATATTTTATCTTCGTTCCCACTTTTAGACACCGTCCAGTAAGATTCAGGTTAACCTTGTTGACATGTCTGTATGATTCGTGTTGTGAGCAAATTCACTCATCTACAAAGTTTTGGCCAAATTAATTGTATTTATTAAATAAATAAATTAAACAACAGGTTTTAGACATGTATGAATGTGCCTGAAAAAGTTTGATTTTGCCTGTTACTTGAAAAAGTCCAACGTTTTGGGTAACTTGTACGATAACTTTATCTTTATTCTAAGCTGTTTTATATTAAATATAATGAATGTGACTTTATGCTTTAATTATAACAAAGAGCGCTTACTGGCTGACTTTGTGGTAGAGCTGTGCAATTCCCTGATGGGTCCAGTCTTTTCCAAGGGTGGGCAGGATGTGACCCAACGTGTCCGACCTGGAGACGAAATAAACTAGTTTTATTGCCAAAAGTAATATTTAACAACCTTACAAGAGCTTAACGTAAAACGTGAATTTAAGGTTGCAAAAAGGTTAGAAAGATTTAGCAATAATAAATGTCAGTGCACATGATGGGGCTTGATCTTTAAACAGAATTACAAATGGACTCATAGTCTGCAATGAATAAGCAGGAGAAAAAGATTTAACTAACGTGAGAGGATTATTTCATCGTTTGGAATTACCCAAGCCATTAAAAAGCCATTTAAGATGTGCACAGCATAAAGATGACACTGGGACATTAAAATCCACTTCGTTTGAAAATTGTCCATGAAGAGGTTCTGGTCTGAAACTGTTCTTCTGTTTTCTGATGTAACTGGAAACTATATTGCTCCTAATGCCTTAACTGCCTTGTTCAGGTGTTTTCGGACTATAAGGTTTACTTAAAATCCTTTAATTTTCTCAAAAATCAACAGTGAGCCTTTTAATCACGTGTGCCTTATGTATTAATTCTGGTTGTGCTTACTGACCTCAAACCAATTTTATGTGGTTATTGTGAATGAGTTAAATAAAGTTTGACTAATTTAACTGTTTTGTTTCGCTTAAGGTGCCTTACAGTTCAAAAATACAGTACTGTACTTTCTCTCCTAACTTTGTTAGCCAGGAAGCTAATAGTGCTAAACTGGAATTCTGCAGCTGCACCTGATGTCCTTCATTTCCTGAAAACTAGATCAAATCTGGCACCCTTTGGCCGGTAAGCCTGGATCGTTTAAAAAGATGTAAGATCTTTATGAAGAGAGCACCACAGTGATGTCTTGACATGTGTGACGTTTGTTTTCCCTTCTACCTATTTGTAAGGGTACAAATTTATATATACTGTATTGTATAATTTAATGATTTTTCCATATTTAATCTATTGTAGTGAAGTTTTGGGAAAAGCATGCAAAACAATTACAAACCTTATTTTTATTTTACAAAAAAGAGCTATAAGAATTATTAATAGGAAGTGTTATGGTCACCCAACAAATATATTATTTCATCAATTGAAATTATAAAAATTTTATGATTTGGTTGAATATAGTATTTTACAAGTTATGTATAAAGCTAATAAAAAATATTACCCCCAACTATTCAATTAAAATTTGTTAAAGAGAGTCATTTTAACCTTAAAAGAATGGAAATGTTTGTAAAACTTCCATTTAGAACTAGTCTAAAGGAGCTGTGTTGTAATTCAGGGAATAGGATTGTGGAATTGACTTGATATGACCATAAACATTTCTAAACCAACTTATATGTTTAAAAAGATGATTACGGTAAAGTTGTTGGGAAGGTATGGTGCCAGGTGAAAGATACCAGTTTTTCTTTTCAGTTTGGAGATTGTTCAAGCGTAGGTTGTTGTATGTTTGTAGTTGTTTTATATTTTTTAAATAAGGGGCAGATATTATAAGATTTTTTTCTTCTTTCTGCACTTTTCATTCAATGTTTTTGTTGTTTTTATTATTTTGTTTCTTTTCATTGAATGAATAAATGAATTAAAAAAAAGGATAGGCGCAGAATTGCTCGTTGTCAGTTGCTCAAGAATCCAATAAATTTAGAGGTTATAAACAAATATCTGCTTTGCTTTTACTCCAATTTAGGTCCAGATCTGTAAAAGTTGTCCAAGTAAACGTGCGCATCCCATACCTGGTGATGGTTCCATCGATGTCAGAGATGACGATCTTGTCATCCCAGTTCCAGAGGTAGATGGTTCCCTGACATCGACAGGTTCCCTGATACTGAGTGGTCACGCTGAACACGACGTCGTTAGGGCCGTCCAGCAGCTGGAGAGACAGCTGCAGGCATGAGAGTGAGAGGTGGGGGCGACAAGACAGTAATGCAACAAAACAACTTGCGGGGAGAACATTGATGAGTTCCAAACTTGTGGTCCTCACCAGCTGCTCGGAGGTCAGGCGGAGTGTTTTCTTATAAGAGACGCCTCCTGATGGGAGTCCATGCTCGGACTGGAGGATCGGAGAGCTCTGCTTTGCTGCAAGGAGGTCTTCATCACTAGAGGATGACTCCTCTTTATGTCTAGAGCCAGTCAAGTCCACAACATGAGTTTAATGATCACATATGAATGAAAATTAATCAACAAAGTTTAGGATAAAATTTCCTACCTGCTTTTCATGATTCCAGCTTGTTCAGCAGAACCACAAGCTCCATGCTCGGCAACTGAATCCTAAAAGGAGAGTAAATGTCAACTAAATAAAATCTAAAAGCTGTGTGTTCCCTCTGTTTCATATAATAGAACAAAAGCAGAACCTACTAATTTCACGTTGTTGTTTCTGCCCCTCCAGGAGGAGAACCACCACCTTCCTCCTTTCTTGGGCATCTTCTCCTTCATGACCTTCTCCACTGTGGTCTGAAGAGGAGCAGGGACAACTCAAACATCCACAACACAAACACCATCAACAAAACTAAAGCCAAGCAAGACTTTAAATCAGCTGACACCAACACAGAAACGAGTCACCAGCTGAGTGGTGAAAATAAAAAAGAGCTTGATTCAGGAAGAAGAATTAGGAAGGAGAAGAATTAGGAAGGAGAAGAATTAGGAAGGAGAAGAATTAGGAAGGCAGAAAGAAAAGGATGTAGGATAAGAAAAATCAGATAAACGTATAAAGTGTATTTTCTGACATACAGAGCTGTAGACCAGGACATCAGTCAGACAACAAAGCAGGAACTTTGAGGATGAGTGTAAACTAGATAAATTGCATTTCCTGCAAAAATGCAGTGTGAATGCTCATTGCTGAAGAACTTGCTGGAAAAAGTTAAAATTTGCTAAAAAAAAAAAAAAAAAAAAAGATTAATTTTAGCTGAAAAGGAAGAACAAGCCTAAATTAGCAGAAGAAAGCAGAAAAAAATAAATATTTGCTGAATTTGGTTTAAACAAGCAGAAATTAGTGCAAAACGTATGACATTATTAACTATAAAAAACTGAAATAAGAAAATAAAATGGCTGAAAAGGCAGAAAGAAGCTTAAACTACCAGAAGGAAGTGGAAAGAGCTGAAGTGAGCTACAAAAATGTGGAACTGGCTGAAAAAGCTAAATGTAGCATAAAACAGCCAAATAGTAGCTAAAATAACTGGAACTAGCAGAAATATGCCGAAACGAGCGTAACAAGCTGAAATTATAAGAAACAAGTTAATTAGATTGAAAGTTGCAGAAGTTACAAAATAATTTAATTTATCTGAAAACTGCTGAAATTAGCTAAGGTAGATGAAAAGGTAGAACAAGCTTAAATTAGCAGAAGAAAGCAGAAAAAAGACGTTTGCCCAATTCGACTGAAAAAAGCAGAAATTAGCAAAACGAAGTGAAATTTATCTGGAAAAAATAAAGAAATTACGCCCACCCCCCCACCACCCCAAAAAATTTAACAAAACTGCCGTAATACAGCTAAAAAAAAAGAAAGAAGCTTAAATTACCAGAAGGAAGTGGAAAGAGCAAATTTGTGCCTAATTAGGATGAAAGAAGCAGAAATGAATACAAAAAAGTAAAAAATATCTGAAAATGCTTAAATTCACAACAAAAACCAGCTGAAAAGTAGCTAAAAAAGTAGAATGAAGCTTACATTACCTGAAGGAAGTGGAGAGAGAGCACGTTTTTGCTGAATTAGGCTTAAAAAAGTTAAAATGAGTGCAAATAAATTGGAATCAACTGAAAAAAGCTAAAATTAGCATAAAACAGCTAAATAGTAGCAAAAACTGAAACTTGTAGAAATGAGCTGAAAGGAGTATAACAAGCTGAAATTAGTAGAAAGATGTTAGAAGAAGCACAAAAATGTTGCAGTTAGCCAAAAGAATTTAAAAGGAGCACAAAACAGCTGAAATTTGCTGAAAATAGCGGGGAAAAAAGTTTACATTTGCACAAGGAAGCTGAAAGTAGCTGAACCAAAAGAAAATGTGAAAGGAGCAGTAAAGATTTGAAGGAGGTAAAATGAGCTCAATTTGTTTTATATGAGAAAAAAGTGGCAGAAAAGGCCAAATATTTCAAAAAGCTAAAGTTGCACTAGTACCAAAAGTAATAGCACCCTTCTCCTGAATGAGCTAAACATTTTGATATATGGTTTGTTGAAATGGCACAAAAATTGTGGAACAAGAAAGATGCAGAAAATAAGAAAAATGGATCGTAATAGTGTGAATGCTTCATAAGTATTCACACAATAACTAAAATGCTTTAATTATTTAATAAAGTAAAAAGTGATGAAAAAGAGGAGAGCACAGAGGAAGAGAGCAAGTTAACACTGTACCGGTTTCTGCCAGCAGGGGGCACTTAAAACATGTAATACAATCGATTTACTGAGTCATTAGTATTCGAGTACTGTATTGTGCCATCATCCTATTACCTTTGGCAGGGGTTTCTGAAATACTTGCATAGCAAGCACAAGCGGAGCTGCAGTGCTCCAGTTATAGTACCTGTGAGAAATAAAATATCTAATTAGTTAAAGAAAAGCAACCAAAGATACATTTACGTAGCAAATTACTTCATTTGGACTAGGAATTGTGTAAATTTAGTTATTATAATGCCATAAATGTCTTACTTTGAGCCAATTTTCACAACTAAGTTGGGGTCATCGATGATGGACGGGTTTTCTATAAACTGCTGATATGAGATGAGCTTATTGTAAAACTTTTCTGTAGAGGGAAACACACACACGTTAAGTTTCCGAGCTTCACACCACACCCTAGAGTCGTCCTGTCACGTCAGCGTACCTGTAGAGATCTCCTTGTTGTCGGTGAGTCCCCCACACAGGGAGACAGCGGTAGATGGGAGGTCGGACATGGGGTCGCAGTAGCTGTCCACGCCGCTGTCCCCTCCCGAGCCCACGGACTGCGGAGACTGACTGGTGCTGTGAGGCCCCGGGTCAGAAATGCTTCTCAAAGTTGAACCACTGTCACTACAGAGGAGGAGAAAATGTTTATAAGAGTCGATCGAAACCTATCACATCATATCAAACTGCTAAGAGACAGTGATATGTACTCTTAACTGAACCTACACAATATTAAAAAAAAATGTATCAATACTGTAATAGACTGCAGACCCAAACTCTATGCTAATACTACATCTAGCAATCAAATGGCGGCTCGTTTTCCTAAATACCAATTTAGATTATGGTAGTTTCTTAAGTACTGGTTTTGTCCTTTTATTATTGGTTTTAGTTTATAATTTATGTTGTTGTATTGTTGTCTGGTTTGACTGTAATGTCCTAAGATCAACCTGTTATGGTGGCTGGCCAATAGAGGGCGATAGCCACCCCACCACTCAACACTCACCACATTACTGTACATTGAATAAGACACACAAAAAAATTAAATAAAAATTAAATAATAAAATAAAAATATTTCAAAATATATATGTATATATTTTTTGTTGTGTAAGATAACTATTTTGTAGTTAATGATGAGTAAAGATGTTTCGTTCAAAAACGCTGTCTCTGATTGGTGACGTATTTCAGCTCTGGGGCACAAAAATCTTTGCCCATAGACTCTTGTTAAAAGTTGTACATGTGCAGTTAGCTCCTCTTCATTTCAAGAGACAGGATCGTTTTGGGCGCACCTCTCCTGCGCCCAGAGCTGAATGCACGGTACGGGTCGTGCTTCCGGAACAGATCATGCCACTCCCAACCAGGCTATTTGTGACAGGCTAGCTGCTGCAAGTAGACTTTAAACCATTGAATCGTCATAATAAATATAATAATGCAATAGCATGTGTTTCTAATGTTGTGCAGCCTTATTCTTCACATAGATTATCTGTTTGCTTTCTGTCTATATACCTTTTAGGAAAATACAGCGCTGCCACCTCAGGCTCCAGCTCTGTAATATCATCCAGGTAAATTCCATCAGAACCAAGATGGCGGCTCCTTTTGTCTGCAGTTAAACAAAAAATGCACAGAAGAAATGAACTCACGTTTATTTAAGAGAAAATTAATTCTGTTGATTAAGCTGTTTTTTTTAGACAGGAATGATGAAAGATTTTCTGCTTCTTTGAAACTTCCATGTTCACTCTTCTCACTGTGAATTCCATCGGGGAGTTTCCTTTTTACAGCAACACTCACCTTTCTTTTTAGATGGAGAGTCTGTCTTCCCGAGAGGACAAGGGGCCGTCTCCTCCCTGTCGCCCACCGTCTGCGTCTCTGAAGTCACCGTCTGGGTTTTCACCTCCATGGATACTGACTCCATCCTCGCTGTGTCCTCCTTCGTCAGCAGCGGGGGTGTTGGTCTCTCGGAGCAGGCTCCACGTTGTTCTGAGGGCATCTCGTGGGGGATCACACAGAAGTGTGTGTTCTCAGCCACGGGGATGGATAAAACACGAACAGACTGTGGGTTTGACTTCAGAGGGAGGAAAGAAGGCTGAAAAAGTGGAGAAGACGGGTGTTAAAGGAGAAACTCCTAACACTTTTCAGACGTTTTAACGGTGGATGTTTCTGTACCGTGGCGGCCTGCGGCAGCTCTCCCCACGCCCAGAGCATGGCTGGATTCTGACTGTCCGAGTCCAACACATTAGTGATCAGCTCGGAGTCACTCTTTGGAGAGGTGGGGCGAGAGTTACCAGGGCTGAGAAAGGAAGGAATAAAACGATGCCGTAAAAATTAAACATCTCATTTAAAAAAAAAAAAGTAGATTTTGTTATGAGTTAAGCACCTCTGGATTGGGCTCCACCCTCCATCTGAACGAGCGTAGACACCACCCTGTTTGAAAGAAGCGCCGCTGGAAGCAGCTGTTGTCTCGTCTCCCAAAATGTCTCGAGAAGAAGACCTGAAATGTAAACGCACATGGATGACGTCTGTAGTTTGTTGTACTCGTATATTTGCAGCTTTCTTTCAGCGCAATTCCCTCAAACACAAAAAAGTCTTTCTCTAAAGAGGTGTATATTAATGTAGCATACAATTTTGAGCTGCTTTTAAATTTGCCAGCAGTGATGCATCACATTGTTTATCCAATTGTTCCATCATATCCTCCTTTCTTTACACTTTTGCAACAATTTTCCTAAGTTTTCATTCTCTTTTTGCTCTCTCCTTACCTGTTGCTCTCCATTTCCCCCTCTTCATCAGAGCTCATGTCGATGGAGAACATATCTTCATACACCGAGTAGTTGCCATTCTCCTCCCTCCTCGTGCTGTCTGCCCGACTCTTCCTCCTCCTCTTCCTCCTCTTCTTGATCTCTCCGTTGTTCCCTAGGGAGCCCAAGTTTTGCACAGGAGACCCAGAGTTCTTCCCCAACAAGGGGGAGCTCATCAAAATGGCCCCGTTTGACAAGATGGGAGAGGTGGCCAAATGGGAAGGAACAACTTCCTGTGTGGAGCAGAAATACAAATGAGCTAATGAATGTGGTCATTTTTTAATGATCTACATCATAAAGCATAAAATGTGATGCAAAAGTTTAAGATCATTTAAAACTTTGGGAAAAAAAATAAAACTTGAAATGCAAAAATGTTGTTTGAAGTTCATTTAAATGAAGGAGCATTTTGACTGGATGCAAAATTAGTTTGTTATGAGGATTGTGTGCACATAAATATGTTTGTTGGCTTTGCAATCCACACCGACCTTAAACCTGAACACATCGAGTCCACAATAAATAATTTTTTAGGGTCTACCACACCAAATAAAAATGCCCGAAATTTAAAAAAAAATAAAGAACAGGCATAAAAACTGGTAAAATAGAGGCAGGCTTCACAGTTTTTTCTGCATTTATGTACCGTAATATTCATTGTTTAAATTGTTCATTTGAAATTGTTTGCTCCTGTCATTTTCAAGTTCCTGTTCAGCAATAAACTTTAAAATTTCAATTCCGATTTTTTTTTTTTTTAACCTTTTTTCTTGAATAGAAAGAAATGTTAAATAACTACCAGACACTGAAAGCTGAAGTTCTGGAAAAAGGAGCAAAAATACAAACTCAATACAGTACACATTTTTTGACAGTTTTACAGCTATAAAATCAAAATAATACCAGGCAGCCCTGTTATAATTATGGTCATAAGAGGGTAAGGAAGTTTTATAGCCCCATTTTACTGACACCACTTCTAGTAAATGAATATGTTTTCTAGGAATATTTTATATAAGTCACAGTGTTTTGCATAGATTTGTCAGTCCTGCAACTTATACGCTGAAGCAACTTATATACTTTTTTTTTCTATGTTCATAATGCAATTTTGACTGACGCTTTAAATTTCAAAGAACTGCAACGGCTGGTCCTCCTGTGCGCACTCGCTTCACTCAGCTGGTGCAGGCAGAGAACACTGGAATGCTAGCAGCTCTGGCTGAGATGGATGGATCCATCTATCGATGGATGGATCAATGGATTGATCGATCGGCACTACCCAGGCGAATTTAAGCTGTTTTGACCATTACATAAACTCATAATAAATACGACTTATATGTCGGAAAATACGGTAACTAAAAAATAATCCATCCGTTGGTGCATATTTGTAATGTTACTGCATGTTGCAAGTCGTTGAGGGTCTGTACCTCTGCACTGACTGGTCATGCTCACCATCTTACCAGTTCAGTTGTTGTTCCTCTATTTAAATAACCGTAAATGTGTAATTTGTCCACCAGCCCACCTAATGCACTCTTTTTACATGGCCGAGCAGAGGAATCATTTCAAAGCTGTGTAATTACACAGAGCAGTGGTGCCTGGAATCCACTCAATACTTTAGCAAAAATGAGACCATGCAATGCTGCTGTAAGTTTTTCTGCTGTATAGCAGCTTTTTAATTTCACCTACTTGTTTTGTGTGTCCACGTTCTTCCCAAAAGAAATAAAAGCACACAAACCAGTCACTGGCCCCAGTATGTGCTCTGTGAGGATACCAGAGACACTGTAATCTGGAGAAGACATTATGAATTTGAAAGTGGAAAGTCTGAAGAATGTCTTTTGTTCTGCCTTTGTCAACCAAGTGAACCATACCACTGACAGAAGCTGGATCAACTTTGCAGTTGTGACCTTGAGCTTCACTAAGTTCAAAGAACAGTGGAACCTGTTACCTCTGGATACATCCACTGAGACCACAGTGTTAAATTGGAGTTACAAATAGATTTGGGGTCTGAGCGCCATCTTTGAGTTGAGCCTTGACGGAAGTGTTTAAGTGGAGATATCTGATTTCCTTTTACACACCTGGCCTTCTCCAACAGCTGGAAGAAACATGAGCACTTCACTTAATTTACTTTGCACTTCTGGCTTTGCTTAAAGTGTAAACCTATTGGAATAACTAACAACAAAAGAGCTGCGTTTTGTTCAAATTTTACCATTTGTCTTGTTTAACTTCTATATGCACTGAAAAAAGTGTTTCTGCAGTAATTTATTCTAATGTGGTGACTTTTTTTATTGTTGCAAAGATTTCAAAAGGTTTGACCCACTAATAGATGAGGTCAGGCAGGAAGCCCCATGGACTATGATGTTTGCAGATGACATTGTGATCTGTGGTGAGAACAGGGAACAGGTGGAAGAGAACTTGGAG
>JARVLU010000179.1:14985300-14998696 GCA_031762415.1 Simpsonichthys santanae | reverse complement strand
TGGGCCCCTGAGCAAGGCCCTTAACCCCCACCATCTGCTCCCTAACAGTTCTCTCTTGAAAATGAGTTCTCGTGGCTAAATGAGACTAACCTGCATAAATAAAGGTTAAATGAAAGAAAAAAAAAAAAAAGAATAAAAAGACCACACTGTTACATCCTTAAACTACTTCTCCATCACTGTGTGTTTTTTCAAACACGTGTTGAAATAAAACTTGTGCAATTTTCTTTTTAGAACTATAACATTAAAGTTAAATCTGTGCAATTTGCAAAATACAGTAGTTTTTTTTTTAATCCAAGGAGTAACTAGAGCGAGGACATACAGTATTTAAACTTTACTGCCATCTAGTGTTCAATAATGTAATTAATTAGAGTTAAATGTTGCTTTTGTGTGCTGTTTTCAAACTTTGATTTAAAGTTTGTAGCGTAGATTTATTTAGGTTCATTCTGTCATGTATCTACATACTTTAAATATCTTTAAACTCTTGTTGTCCACCCTTTAACACTGACCAACTTTTCTTTAATTGCTAGTTTGCTACAACAACAGTCGTCTTCTCGTATGATATTGCGAATCTCAAATTTTCCAGCAGCACCTGAAGCCATCACTCTGCTGCCTTCACGGCGTCCTCCGGTGGCATATTGATCCAGCTAACAGATCGTTAGCTTTTGTGTCAGTATGTTGTCTGCGATGTCTCACGATTTGTCTGTTGTTTCTGGGTAAATATACCTGGCATTCGGTGGCTTTAATGTTCCGTGCAGGTCAGCTTAAAACCATCGGCAAAGCGGGAACTGGCTGGTAGGTGGTCTTAAATCACAGACGTGACATGTTGCTCACGTCTCATCAGCCGACTACGGAGTTAAAAAAAAAAAAAAAGCTATGCTAACAGGCTAGCGGCTAAGGATTTTTGTGAACGTGTAAGCGGTTGTCACACTTAATTTATATCAACAACAGTTAGTACATTTAACGTCGTTTTTAGCAACACCTAAATAGCTATTAAGACGTCACATTTGGCGTTTATTAAAACGAACCGAGCTATTTAGCGAAATAACGTTAGCCGGCTTGGCTAACACGGCTAGCTGTCAGTTTCAAACCGCATAGACCTCCCTGTGCTTTCAGATCTTTAGTGACGTGAGTATTGAGAAGGTTAGCAGTGTTTTTCGTCTTACATTTTCTCGAGGAGATTAAAAATTGTATTATGTCAGCGTGATCGCTAATGATTTGATAATGACAGCTGCCAGTAAAGTCGTTATCGTGAGTTTGACAGGAAGGGCTGTCTCTGGGTTCCTGGTTCTCTGTCGTTTGTTCCAGCTATGAGAGTGTGACATGTTGTTTACATGCACACAATCGTTGGTTCTGTTTATGTTTTTCATATTGACGTGTTCAAGCGTGTGGAATATCAGTTACAGAAGTATTTGTGTGTAGCACAACATATAAAGTAGTAATCCCCCCCCTCTTTTATTGTCCCCTCTTCACAGGCACTTTCACCGGACTATGGACGAGCTGGTCCATGACCTGGTGTCAGCACTGGAGGAGAGCTCGGAGCAAGCTGCTCGCGGCGGCTTCGCTGACGGCGGCGACCATGCTCTGGCCGTGGGCTGTCTGCTGAAGAGGCAGGCTCGGAAACGGAGGGGGCGAAAACGACGCTCGGACAACCCCCATCCGCCGTGGGAGGCGGGTCACCTCAGCGAGGGGTCAGAGTCCAGCGTGGAGGAGCATAAGGTGAGGCCGGGTGAAGGGATGGCGGGCCAAAAGATATCATCAGATATTGCTTTCACTTAAGATGCAGTACGTACTGTGTCGGGAATAGCAAATGTTTATACTGGTCAAAGTATATAATACTTTATTTTATCAGCTGCATCATGGTCTGTTTTTCACCACTGGGACATTTGTTGCAGGACTACCGTGCTGGCTCAGGAGGAGTCTCTGCTGCCAATAGCCACGCCCGGGACAACAGCGACTCCGATGACCAGCTTGGCCCCAAAAGACGGCCCCTTCATGCTGCTGACCTGGGTCGAAGCAAACGCCCGTTTTGGCCAGACGACCTGGCTGTTCTGGGCTCAGCAGAGGGGACTCGCAGCCTCAGGCGGCGGCGTAAGGTCAAACGTATGGCTGTTGACCCACCTGCGGACCCAGAGCCCCACTCCTCCATCATGCTCGGGCCCCCGCCTGTCCCCAAAGCTCGTGTCAGTGGCAGGCCGCACAAACTGAGTGTCTGCGAGGGCAGGGGTGCCCTGGAGCTTTGTGGAGATGGCCTGATGGGGTCTGGGGGAGGGAAGAGTCAGGTAAAGAAGAGGAAGTTGGGGACCCTCAGACTGGGAGTGGAAGCTGCAGATGAGGGGGTGGTGATTGAAAGTGAAGACCCAGTTTCTCCTCCTGTGGATGGGTTCAAAGACAAGATGGAGCTGGAGGAGCAAAAGGGCTCAGATGAGGACATGAGTGACAGGTGGTTAGTGTTGGACTTTTTATTATTTCTCCCAAGTGACGTTCAAGTTCTCTGCTTCTATCTTGTTAACATAAGTGTGTTTTTGAGTCTTTAGAATATCAGGTAAGATGTAGGACGCGTTATTAAAAAAATAGAAGTTTCATATACTGTAATTGGAGTTTTTTTAGTTCAAATTTTGTCCCTTTCAAAATGGATGCTTAGACAGGTTTACAATTATGGGATCTCTATTTTACTCCATTAAAAACTAAAGTAATTAAAAAGAGGAAAGGCTTTTTTAATATGTTTTTCTAAATTTATTTTCAAATGGAACCAATTTACTTGGAGCAGAAAGCAAATACTGTATTTCAGCAAGCTTATATAAAATAAATTACGGGCTGTCTGCATTTGTTTATCCTTTTGTCTGTTTCATGTACCTGTAAATAACAGTAATAATTACTGTAACGAGTTATTAGTTTACAAACAAAACCATACCAGTGCCTGATTGATTTATAAAATCTACAAAAAATATTTTACTCAACTTTTTTCTATAGGGAAGTCTATCTGCTTTCTCAAAAATGGCTCAACAAATGTTTGATACTTTGTCTCCAGACTTCTTGTCACAAGTCTCATAAAAACTAGAATTGCTGTCATGGTACTCGCTATCTCTGAGAGGTTTAAGCTTTATCAAACTAACTCTGTTCAGATTTTTGTTTGTTCTTCAAAATCAAGCTTATTTACATTAAAAAGTTAAGACTAGTGTGAGCTCAGTGCAGAAGAGAAGCTGGCTTTTTTTTTCTAGCAGATCCTGTTTGGTCATTTGAACCTAAGGAAATAATACTGAAGCTCAAGTGAGGTCTAATTCAAAATCTAAGAACTATTTTTTGAATTCCACTGTTTAATTGTATAACTGGCATATACACTGTTTTTAAGGAGTAGACACAGGTGTCTATATGGTGTAACATTTTGGGGAGTTAAGGATTTTTACAGAATGGTTGGGATCTAACAGTGAAAAAAGATTTTGGAGAGATGTAAGTCAGAATAAAATATATGCTAATGTTTAGCCTAATGTTGATTCATTTACTAGGTCTTTAGTTTTTAGCCAATTTTACTCATTGTAAAGAACTTTGAAGCTGTTGATTCATTTAGATTTTCTTGTCTCCTTTTCAGCGAGACCAGCAGTGTGAGTAACAGCAGTGACGGGGGTCTCTATACCAATGATGAGGGGAGGCAAGGTTTGTTCTCAGAATAATAGGATCAATAAGATCAATCAGACTCTTAATGGACCAAAATGCACACAGGAGTGAGGATGTATTGATTTTAAACTGTTCGTGTAAAGATTTCTGCCCAAAATTAGCTTTCGTAAAAAAAGTATTGTCAAGAATCAGTGTTTTCCTGCGACGTCTCATTTTCTGTCTTTTGTCCCAGGCGATGACGAGCAAAGCGATTGGTTCTGCGATGCCGACCCCGGGACTAGCTATGGGCCGGGTGGGGCCTGTGGGATAGCAGGAGTGGTTCCCTGGTGGGAAAGGGAAACGGCATCAGAGGAGCTGGACCTCGCCGACCCCGTCTTCAACAGTATTCTCACGGGATCTTTTCCACTCTTGACCCCTGGAGCACAGAGAGGTAAGCTGTGATTAAAACAAAAATGTAGACAACTTTGCATCAAAATGGCTTTTTAGTGTGACTCAAGTAGGAGCTAGCTTTATACTAATATGTATAGTTATATACTATAACCTGGATAATTAAAGGTTAAATGAAAAATACTATGTGCCCAGTGTGTTTTGTAATAATGTTACAATCTCACTTTTGGCCAGTAGGGGGCAGTCACGTCACACAAACACTAAAAATAAAACACCCGTACAGCAACATAAAGCTGTTTTTTCTTAATTCCATAAACCAGAATGAACCCGTTATTGCATTTAAATGTTACAAACAAATGAGTTAATTTCAGAAATTATGTTTTGACTTTATTTGTTAGTAAAGCTGTGATGGTTGTCAGGGTTTCAGGCCAGGTTGAGTCGTCTTCATGGGACCCAGCAGGGATCTGAAGCGGGGCTGCATGGAAGCTCCAGTCCAGGCTTCAGTGAAAGGCTGGGCAGACAAACCCAGGACTCACATGAGTGCGTTTTGCTCTGTACATTTTATTTACTGTCTCACGTTGCTCATATATTTTCTTTGTGATCTGCTTGTGCACGTACAACACATTTTCTACAGCTGCTTTAATCATTCTGTCGTATCTTTGCCAGGCCCTGGTTTAGCTCAGGCTCGAGGAGAGATCACGGACAGGTGAGTCTCGTCTCAAACAGGTTCAAATACATAAATCAAACTTCCATTTAATGCAAGAATTAAACGTGGTGCTTGTTGTTTTGTTGCTCGTGATACTTCTTAAGTGCTTCAAACAACGTGTTTTCTGTTCTCTCCTCTTTGCCGCTTCAGTTGCACTGGGACCCACGTGCAGACAGAGGGCATCGGAGGACCTGTTCAGTAAAAACAGCAAGCAGGTCAGAAGTTTACCTTAAAGAACAGCTAAACCAGGGGCTCAACGTATTTAGGAATTTTAAACTTTGCTCCTGTTTCAGGAACATTTCAGGATATTATGTGTTGTCAACCTTTTTGTGTTGCTAGACATCAACAAATTGTGTCTGTTTTTGCAGACAAACCAGTGGGCACCTTGGTTCTTTGTGCACAGGGGACATCAAGCGGAGGCGAAAAGCAGCTCCTCTTGGTACCACTGCCCCCTCAGGTACTGGATGTAGAGCTGTCATTTCTAGCACACGCACGGCCCGACCCAAAATTCGGGCCAGGTTGGTCTGACTTTTGATGTGGTTTTACGAATCATACAGCACAAAGAAAACTAAGAATGCACAATATAAAATCGTGTTAATCTACTTGTTGAAGAGGAGGCAGGTCCGACCGGCCGGTTGAAAAATGTCCCGTTAAGCTTCAGATGGATCAGCTGATCACCGGCTGTGTGTGTCTCCACACCTGCTGCCGTCTGCAGTGAAGGAAGTAGCAGGATCTACAAAAGCCAAAGCGAGCAGCGCGTTCTATTAAAATAGACTTGTTTTATATTTCACCAAATAATTTTGCTCTAAAAATATTTTTGTTCAATTGTATAATAGTTGATTATTTTTTAGGCTATTTGTTTTGTATGTTAATATCCATTTGATGAAAGAACAAATCTGATATCTTCTTTTCTTTGAAATACGTTTTTTTAAATATCATGCCAAACTGATTTGCTTACAAATGCAGTACAAGCTTAATAATAATTAAAAAAAAAAAACTTATTTATTTATTTATTTATATTATTTTATTTTTGGGTTTGGTCTAATTACAATTAATCCATCAGGTCTGGGTCAGGCTCGAAAAAAAACAACCTACGAGTTCAGGCCCGGCTGGATTTTTTTTTAGCCCCGAATGCAACTCTAGTTAGATGTGCACCCGCCTGCACTCTTTCTTTGTATATTTGTATCTTATTTGTTCTCCTTTGGTTAAACAAACCATTCTGAGCCTTTGAGCCAGTTATTAGAAACTGTTCTAAATAAGAAGAGATCTGGTCCTGATCAGAGTGAGCGGCTTTACTCAGTACTGCAAGCAAATAAAGAGAGGATTAAAAACGGTAATTAGTTGGGCTCTGTGAGCAAAGAGAACTTCCTGGAAAAGAGATGACCAAATGACCATTGTCCAAATGGACACTGATGTGCGTCTCCTTCCTGCATGTTTTTGTGACACAGCTGGAAGTGTGGCTAAAAGCCAATTCCATGGTTTGTAGGTATTCAGCACCAGTATGCAGACAGACTCCAGACCTGTAACGTGTTCACTCATTTGCATCAACCTAAATTATTTTATACTCGTCTCGGCTGTTGTGGTTGCCGCTCCCAAATTGTGGAACAGTTTACCTGATTGTCTAAAGACTGTTGAGACTTTTAAATCTCTGCTCAAGTCTCATCTGTTTTCCTCGGCGTTTGATCCATGCAGAGTCGGAACCAGTTCGAGCTGATTTTATTCCTCATGTGTATTTTAGTGTTAACTTTCTTATGTTTTCCGAGCAGCACAAGATGTATATTTTTCTCTTTTTAATTTGACTTCATTGTAAAGTACTTTGGTCAGCTTTTGTTTTTATGTGCTATAGAAATAAATTGGCATTGACATCTCATTTGGAGTAAAAAAAAAAAAAAGAAAGTAGAAGGAAATCCAAGAAAAGTTCCCACAGCCACTTTACTGCATTTTGTGAGCTAAACCCTGGATCAGCTGTGTAATGTTTTTAAAAATAAATTTCTCAGATTTGATGTACTGGAGGCATTTTCTTGGAAATAATATTGACTTTGGATAAAACTGTTGCAAATGTTTTTCTGTGGTCCAATTAATAATTTAATTTGTAGTGTTATTGTTAGGCTACATGTCGTTTATTCTCCACTTGGTATCCGTCTCCTGACTTTTACATTTTACTGTCAGTGAGTCCTTGTTTATAAGTAAGGCTGTTCTTGCTTTCAAGTGATTATCAAAACGTTTCTTTTTATATTTCTTTGTGTTCAGTTTAAGATGTATGCAAAGTCACTCGCTGAATTTAGGACTACACTAGGGCTGTCCAATCCTGGTCCTGCAGGGCCATTATCCTGCATATTTTACTTGTTTCCCTTGATTCAATTGTTGAATTACTGCTTCATGTTCTACAGAAACCTGTTAACCGCCCATTGATTCAAAGCAGGTGTGTTGGAGTCACATAGCCCTCGAGGACCAGGATTGACACCCTAGACTGCACACTACCATACTTGCTGCCGTACACGTTGCACCGCCGTATACGTTGCATCAGTCTAAATATGTCTAATAAAGTGGAGGTTTGAAAAACATAAATATATTGCTTCTCCGTATAAGTTGCATCTATTATACGTCACCACTGACTACCTGGAAATGTGGGTCAATCTTGTGCCAAAAATCAATTGGCTGCCAAATGGTGGCCACGGGAGCATGCATGGGAGGACTTTAACAAGAACTTAACAAGATTAACACTTAAAAACAATAATTTGTTTGCTCAAAATTATAGTGAAGGTGTGTCTCAGTCCAACAATTCCTTAATAAATGCACTTTGACTGTCAAATCACCTGCATTTCAAAAGCCGACTCGCAGCTGCGGGAGCGCGCAGAGGGAGAACTCTGTGCATTTCTTCGAAAGTTACAAAGATTACTACCTAAAAACAATTATTCGTTTGCTCGACATTATAGTAAAGGTGTGTCTCAGTTGAACTTTTCCTTAATTAATGCACTTTAATGGTCAAATCAGCTGCATTTCTCCTGGGCTGCACAGCGAAATGCAGCTGATTTCACGTTTGCTCCAGGAGTTCTGGAGCAAGACAAAGGTCACTTGGTATGGCAAGTCAAGTGTCTCATTAAATAGACACTTTTACCGGTTAATGAGACACTTGGCTTGCCTTATTAGTTGAGCCCCCTCTAGTGACTGAAAATGGTAGTGTTCAATATTTTATTGTCAGAATGAATGAAATCGTCAGATCTCAGCCACAAATCGGGTAATAAATATGGGAATAAATATAGATAAGTCGCTTCGCTGTATAAGTTGCAGCATTCTAATTTATGCAAAAAGGTGGAACTTATACAGCGAAAAATACGGTGTACTGTATATGGAAAATTTGTGGATCTTGCAATATCAATGTATGTAATAATAATATAGAAAAGGATAAAAAAAACTGTAGATACAAACTGCATGCAGATAATACAAATTTGTCAACAAGAAATGAGAATTAAAGCTTCTCTAAATGCCCAGAATCGATAAATGGACAGTTGTAACAAGAGAACGAGTGTGTAGTTCAACAGATCTTGTCCCCAGTATCCAACACAGCTGCATGATTTTCTTGCATCAGATTTATTTATTTATTTTTTCTCCTAATCTGTTAATTGTCTTTTCAGGTGTGGTTGGTGAGAACGCGCCCCCCATCTCTGACTCCAACATGGGGAGTCGCATGTTACAGAGCATGGGCTGGAGCCCAGGGATGGGCCTGGGCCCAGAGGGACGGGGTATCACCGAGCCCATCCGAGCTACTCAGAGGCCCAAAGGGGCGGGTTTAGGTTTCAACTGAACATCCTGTTTCTGACAGGAAGGGAATTCTCCTCAGGGCCATTTCTTTCTTTTTTTTAAAGGTCCTATGAAATCCAGCCATGTGAGCTCCAAGAAGAGAAGAAGCTCGGAGCATAACCAAGAGCATCTGCGACCGAAAGACTTTCCCATATTGGGGAAACTACAAGAAGCCCGTTATCCTCGCAAGACTTCTTGTCATGTGACTCGTTGACAGGAACTGGGCTGGAGAAACAACTTGTTTTGCTCAAACTCCATGTTGGAGATGACACTGATGGTTTTGTCACGTTACCTCAGGTGTGTGAGGTTTGGACGCTGAGTGTAAACCGAGAGCAGGGTTCGTTAGCGTTCAGTTTGTTAGCAGTCGGAGGTGTCAGACTGTTAGTGAGACTTGGTTTGTCCAACTTTGCACAAGTTTTAGAATCAAAGGTTTGAGTAGGCCAAACCTCAAAACACCATTTTTATGTTTATTCTCTTAATATAATGAAGATGAGTTCCACTTAATTGCTGTTAGGTTTTTACTCTTCGTGTAATGGAGGAAGTCACATCAGGAAAACGTTTTTATTTCACCCCAAACGATAATATAAAATCCAAATCACAGTTTTTGCTTCATGTGATCTTACTGTACATGCATTTGCTGCTGGAGCTGCTTCTCCTGCAGCATAACAAGAAAATACTCCTCTGTACATGTGATTTAGTGTTTTTATTTTATCTTTTGTTTTGTATCGCTCCAGATTATTCCCAGATTACATTTGTAGCCAAGAAAAGTGACATTTTACACTTTATGTTGAGGTGATGGGACATATTTAGATGCAGTGGAGGAGTAAAGTAAGCCATGTTGCTTTTACTTATTTAATGTTTTGACCTAATTTGCCTGATTATACCTTTTTTTCTGGGCTTTGGTCTAATCAGACTGAAATGGAATCACCTAAAACAGTAACCAAAGTGATGTGTTAAATAACTTTTATTAAAATACATTCTGTACCTTTGCTGTCCAGTCTTTAGTGAGTAATGGCAGCATTTTATTCAGCCGTTGTTGGATGTTTATACTGTAATTTTCACATCTGAACAACCTGTCTTTTAAACACAAAAAGTTCCAGGGTTGATTAAAAAAATTATTTTTAAAGGGATACAACTAGTTTTAGTCTTATGAGGCTAATTATAGCATTCTGCTTCATCAGGTGGGGTAAAAATATAGTTGATCATTTATTCAGAGCTCAATTTTTGAGTGCAATATACACAAAAGTAATGAATACAGTTTATTTTGAGTATGAAAAGTAAAAAACAAAATGAGAATGAAATAAAATTTACCATTTTATTAAATGCCGTAGACTACACTTGAACTGATCTGTACAAAAACATTCACATTATCAAATGCCCATTGGCAAGGCCGGATTAACCACATGGGCAACAGGGCAGGTGCCCAGGGGCCCACGACCTCTAAGGGTCTCAGGGCAGTGCGGGCACAAGCAAAATATGTGGTCATCTTGGAGCCCTGTGCTTTACAGAGAGACTGCTGCTCTTCTAGCCCCGCCTCCTCCCAGCGCTGATCCTTGACGAGCAACCTGTCAATCAACCCAGAAGGCGTGTCAGTAACTGACCAATCAACGACCTCAATTTGTCCCGAAGGTAAACGCCCCTTACCTGCTGACAAGCTCATCCGTTTTTTTTTTCCTTGAGAAACTTATTGATTTAATTAAAACACGTTTTAATCTGTTGTGAGATGATTTTTAGCAGTTTTGCAGTTTTTTAATCTACTTAATGAAGAATAGTATGGCTTAAAATCATTCATAAAACAGGAAGGAGGACTTGTTATCCCTCTTACTATAAGTACGACTACAGTATATGGCATCAGAGAAAGCTGAGCTTGTTATAAAGTAAAATGGCATCAGCACCAAAATAAGGAATGTTAAGTTTGAGATTAATCCAGTTTCTGATGTCTGACCTAAGACTTTGTATTGACATGTAATAAATAAATAAAATTGCTCGAGGATTCATCTGATTTACAACAGACACACAAATCAACATCAAATTTAAATCTTTCAAGAAACATGGCTACAGGACATATTTATTATTTTTTAAATGTTTCTCCTTCACTTTAGGAGATTTAGGCCAGTTGACAAATTTAGAATGAGCAGAAGTCATACTGGTTTTATGATTTATATTGGGAGGTTTCTTGAAAGAATCTTTGTTATAATCAGTAAATCCTTTGTCACAAACATTCATTGATCATCTTGTTGCATTTGAAGTCAACTAAGGTAGTCATTTAATTTGAATGTGGGCATCAAATCATCACCTTTGAATATATGATATTTTAAATTAATTGAATCAGCTGTTGGTCAGGTGACTTCTTGTTGTGCCTTTAACTCTAGTATAGTTATTGAATCAAATGTTTACTCGCGTAGGTAAAACTAGATGTTTAACTACTGTTAAAATACACCAGACTGTAGGAAATGGCATCTACTTTATTTAAAATTTTCTGGGGGAGGACCCCCCACCCACACATTATAAAAGCTTCTGACACCAATGGCCAACATGCTGCTAAACTAGTATGTTCAAAGTATATTCAACTGAACTCATTCTTGATGATTTGTGTCAACAAGAGGACACTGTAGCATTCATAGTTCTATGAGCATTTGATTTTTATACATAAAATACACTTGATAGTTAGAATTTTAAGTATTTACTGTATTTTATGGTAATTTATTCTGTATTTTGCCAGATTATGGTGATTCTTGGGTCGTGATGATGGGGCCCTTGAAGATTGTTGCCAGGGCACAGTGAAGTGTTAATCTGGCCTTGCCAACGAGCAGGTGCTTTGTTGGTTTGTCCAACCTCCCTGTGCTGCACGATGGCGACAGTGGAAAGGAATGACTCCCTTTTAACGTGAGGAAACCTCCAGCAGAGGATGCTCAGAGCTCAGGATGGGCCTCCATCTGCCTCGACTGGCTTCTTCTGAACTGTACAGCCTTACTTTATGAAATTGTGCTTAAACAGTTTCAGGTTCAGTTCAGCTAAAGACTTAAAAAGATGTTTAAGCCTATAAGTCGCAACTTTTTCCCTAATTTTCATGCCCTGCAACTTATAGGGCAAAGCGACATATTTATGGATTTTTTCCCATATTTCTAGACCAATTTTTGGCTGAGATATGACCGTTTTTCATTTTGGCAAAAAAAAAAAGAAAAAAGAAAGTGCAGTACCGCTTTCGGCCGCTAGGGTCCACCGACCGGTCCCACCGACCATGCTAAGACACATCTTTGATACAATTTTCAGCAAACAAATAATTGTTTTTACCGTGTTAATCTTGTTAAAGTTCTTCTGTGCACGCTCCTGTGGCCATTTGGCAGCCAATCCATTTTTGGCAAAACACCGGCCCACATTTCCGGGTTGTCAGCGGTGACGCGTAACATACGCGACGTGTCAGCGGTGACACATGATAGATGCGACTTATAGGACGAAGCGACATATTTATGGATTTTTCCACTATTGGCCATAATTGGACAAAGCGACTTATAGGGCGGTGTGACTTATAGGGCGGAAAATACGGTAAGTGTCGTAAACTCTGACATCTCTGTCACCCTTCACTGTCTGAACCTTTTGTTCAGTGTCTATCTAGCTTCGTTTGGTTGTGGAGTAGACTCTAAATAAAATGACTCTCTGGTTGTCCTTTACTTACATCATATTGGCGCGTTCGTGATCTGAGAGACTTATTGGCTACAAAGATGCAGATGAATGGTTTGAATATTAATTCAAACTGCAGCCGTACTTGGGAGTGACTTGTGATTTTTAAAGTAGCGAAGTAGATTACGAGGTCCAAGTTGTACTTAAGTTTGAGTAAAATTACACCCATGAAAGAAATACTCATAAAAGTACAAGTACCCCAAAAAATCTACTTAATTACAGTAATGTATTTGTAATTTGTTACTTCCACCCCTGGTGAGTTCAAATGTTAATCAGTTGTCAACGTGCATCTAACGGTTAAACTCTTAAGGTTTGTTTAAAATCCACCCAGTGGTTTCAAGTTTATTCAACATGTTGAAAACATGACAGTGACATTTGTTCCCCAGGTACTAATGTTAAAAATCACAACAATAAATAACCTAAAAACCTTCAATAAATAAGTTACACTTGACTCCACAACCTCAAATCGTCCTATTAAAACATGATTTAAACCAAAGAGTAGTTAAAAAACACAGGAAAAACAACCAAACACAATAAAGTGCAGAGGGCAGTTTAAAACCCAGAGCTCCTGAGCCTCAGGGTAGAAGCTGCTCTTGAGCCTGGATGTTTGGAGCTTTCAGCTCAGCCTCCAGCCTGAAGGGAGGACGGAGGACATTAGAGTGCAGGGTGGGTGAGGTCCCCCATGGTGTTCCCTGCCCTGGTGCTTCATGTCATTGTCTTCTAAAGAAAGGAGGCCACTTTGTTTTGCTATCAGCCACACAGAGACATTTACATTATCACTGCAGCGGGAAAAAAAGAGTCACATTTAAATCATTATACTGTATACTGTATATATTTAAAGAACTCTGCCGGTGTTGCCAGATAGAGTCTAGGTTTTCCAGCCCAAAAATCTGTTGAAAACCGCCACGTCACACAAAAATCTGCCCAATATTGTTACAGTATAATTACTGCTTGAACTTGAATGCACTTCAGTACAAGCCAAGGTAATTTAACATGTGGCCAAACACAACAATCCAACAAAAATCTTCCCAGAATTCCCAGCAAAATCAGAATGAAAACCACCCAGTATGGCAACACTGGGAGGAGTGGTGGCGCAGTGGTTAGACGGTGGGTTTGTGATCGGAAGATCGCTGGTTCAAACCCCGGTACCGACAACATCATTCGCACCACTCTGGGCCCCTGAGCAAGGCCCTTAACCCCCACCATCTG
>JARVLU010000179.1:14940003-14974527 GCA_031762415.1 Simpsonichthys santanae | reverse complement strand
ATCCAACATCTGCAGGGTGCTTGTAGGAGCGTTCATGTAGATAATGTCACCGTAATCAAAGGAGGGAAGGAAAGTCACAGATACAAGACGTTTCCTAGCATTCAGTGTTAGACAGGCTCTAACAAAAACACACATAACTGGCAGACTGTTTTTTCTTGTCAGCCTTGAGTTCTGCTGGTATGCTCAAGATCCAAAATGGCCAGATTTATGGGAATTCCACTGGTCCGTGCTTACGAGGCTCCTCCAAGGTCGTCTCCAACATGCTGACGAGTCCCAGCTGTAGGTGACCTGCGATTCTCACAAATTTTATCTCATAAATCAGCTGATTTTGAGTACTCGAAGCAAGAACCAAACCTTCACACAGACTTAGCAGTTTTACCATTGCCAAAACTGCTGCCGCTGTCTTGTTAATAGCCAATAAAATAGGTATCCACTGATGCCAGACAGCAGAAACACTGCTATCATAAATCCATTTATATAGATGGCTTAGGCGTCCTCCTGAGATAGAATGGAAAGACACATCAAGCTCCCAAACTCCCCATGGATCCATGACGTACCCTGCTGCTTGAGTTTCAGCGGGGCATGAGGGCTCTCCAGGACTCTGTCGCTTTGTTGAAAATATTTTGTCGATTGCATTGAAAGTCCAGCTGACCAGATCCATGACAGTAGTTTAGGAAGATGTGTAACAGGAGCACTGATACACAGACAGAGAGCAGAAAAAAAGCAGGAGAACAGAAAAGGGAGAGGAGGCGTTTATGTTTATGGCACCCAAATTTTTTTGACTCTCATATTGCCTTGGTCTTTGGTGATTGTTTTATGAACTTTTGCTTTTTTTGCTCATGTTTTGTTGGCACGTGTGGTCTTGATGCAGCGGCTGTTTGAGTCGGCGGGGAGGTTTTCATGTGGTGCACATTAATGAGATGAAGCCCGCTGCACCTGTCTCAGCAACAGATTAGCTCAGGTGATGTCATTCCTGGAGGGATCGGTTCTGCGAGTGTCAGTCTGAAGCACAGCAGCAACTGATTTTTTTTAACAGAGAACTGGTAATGTAGTCTTTGCAAAGCTTTTTAAATTCTGTAAGTAATTAATTTTTTTGTATAAAACTATGTTTATGAGGTTTATTATCTTCCAAATAGAATTTTCTCGAGTAGTCAAATGTGTGTGTGAAACCTGTGCTCTGCTGCAGATGATAAAAAGGCCCTTTTTTGTCAGTCATGAGGTAGAACTGGAACAATGTCATTCCAAACTTTATTTTACAATATTTTCATGATTCCGTACGAACGTTTACTCCTAATTTTAGCAGGTCGAATTGGACTTTAACACGAATTATCATTTAAATTCCACTGATGTCTCAGGATCAAAACACACTTTAAAGCCATGCACAAATCTGTGATTTGCATTAAGTATTAATACAAACATATAAACAATGTATTTTGTACCTAAGATTTGCTTTTTTAAATTTTTGAATGCAGTTTTGCTTCTTTTAATCCCATCATGTTGCTCATGCATGCTGGATACTTACCCTGCTTTTCATTAAGTTGCACGTGCGCTTTGTGAGTGAAAGGAGGAAGGCACCACATTAGGCACACAGCCATAGCTGATTATCTCAGATAACAGAGCTGCAGCAGGTAAGTCCGTTAAGGCTTAAGTCAAATTTAAGTTGATGTGGTTCAGTGTGTGGATGCCCATATGTTTGTTTGTCCATGCAGCTTTCTGCAGGAAAGCTGCATGGACAAACAAATGTCTGAGATCGTCTGTTGAACGTTTGTTCCAAAATAGTTTGTACTTTGTAACAAATGTTTATTTGGATGTTTTGGAAGATCTGCATGAAATTTTTTTCAAGATTTATAAAAAAAAAAAAAAAAAAAAAATCTGGCTAAAATTTTGCCTTTGTGCATGAAATAAATCTATGTAACAAGTCAAATGTAAATTGAGTGTGTGGAATGTTACTGTACAGTCAGATATGTAACAGGTTACAGGGACAATGTTGTTTCCTATAAGTACAGATTTTCTTCTCCTGAGCTTAATAAGCATTTTTTTAAACATCCGTTTTAATATTAATCACAGTATTCTCTTAAAAATGCAGTGACTTTATTGCAGTAAAACCAATAAAAAATAGTATTTGTTTGGGTATCTGAACATCCTTTCCAAAATCTATTAATACATAACTCATTCAATCGTTTGTTCATGTGAAATTAGAAAATAAATCCCTCTAAAATTTAAACCCAAAGTAAAGTTTAATTTCTCGTTCTTTCACGTGAAATTCAGGATTTTAAATGAAATTTTGCAGACTCCTTCACTTTTCCTCCCTGGCTTTTGACCCAGCCATGATGTCAACTTTGACCTTATTGTATTTTTATTTTTTATTTTTTATATTTGTCTGTTTCCTATTTGTACTTCTGTAGATTCTTTAACTTGCTCTGAGCTTGTTTGTACAGTATTGTGCTGAATTTTGGTCAGCCTTGTTGCTGTTTTTAACTGCTTTATAAATTAAGTATGGTAGATTCAGAACCCTAAAAGCATAAACTCAGCTAAAGCCACCCAACTTCCTAAATTATATTTAGTTTATGCTTATCATTGTTTATTTGTTGCATAATGGAAATTTAGTTTTTGATTTTATGTACAGTAATTTTTAGATAGTTGCCTAAAGATCTAAGAAACTTGGAGCTCATCTGGTCTTCTTTTATTTTTTTTAATTTTTAATTGCGAATACAGTACAGTATTCATTTGGTCTTCTTGTTGATGAGCTTGTACCACTTCCTCTCGTCACATCCACCTGCCTCAGCAGCTCGGGCTCTCATTGGCTGAGCGGACAGCCAATCAGCTGTGAGATGAAGTGGCGCGCGCGCGGGGGTGGGAGGGTGTTGATGAGGCCCAGCTGCTGTCAGCGGTCACAACGGTTCGGACCTCTCAGGAGTCCGGTGGTTTGATTTCGTTTGAGCGAGGAGCGCCGGAGTCAGGGACGACGATGAGCCGAGCTCGGGTTTGTACAGTTGAGAAGAAGAAGGCAGTAAATGAGGATAAAGTTTCAGGAAGAAAACAATAAAAAACAGTCAGAGTTGTAGTTTGTCCAAAACTGTCGCGCGCGAGTACAATAGGGAAAGTGAAACGGGGAAAGGAGACAAACGGAAACATTTTCTCCTGTTTTAGTGGGTATGGTGACAGAGCGCAGATGGATTTAGTCGACCTCTACCTCCCGGAGTGTTTCAGCTATCACTCTGACACAGAGTAAGTACATTCTCATAAGTAACTACATTAAAAAATTAATGTTTTGGTAAAAAAATTTGTAGCTAACAGTGTCGAACAGGTGATTTAAGCTAATGTTGCATTCACGGTCTTCAGAATTTATTGGTCATTTTCCCGTTGTGAGAACAAGTTTAATTTAATTCATGTTGTTTTGAACCTGCGTTACTGATGTCTTATAACTCCAAAAAAGTTTATGTTTTGACAGTTTTGTGGTACTTTTTCATCATTTCCCTAAAAATGAACCTGACTAATTCCCGGAGTTCAAACCATCCTTTCCCCACTTATTGCAAATGAACTGTTACGCATCATTAAAGCAAATGAGTGACACATTTTTTCTCACAGAATCTAATTTTTTTTAAACGTCACAAACTTTCCTAAAGTTGTAATGATTCATTTTATAACTTTTTTTTTAAGACGAAGAAACAAAAAATATATAATTAACAAATTGTTGCAATAAATACTTTACAACATCAACAATCCAGAAACTTCAAATTTTTTTGTACTTTAGCAAAGCTTGGAACAAAGTTTCCAAGTGTGCATCTTTATTTCTATTTTTTGATAGTTATATTGATTCAGATTAACTGTCTAGTCCAAAACTTGTGAAAGTATATCCTCACTCTTTGGCACATACAAAACAGTTGTGAAAGATGTGTGGAGCAGCTGGTAAATTGCCTGCAGAGGTGCTTTTTTGATTGCCTGTCTTTGCTGTAATCATAAAAAAAAAAAAAAAAATCACGACCCTTATCATCATCACTGTTGCGCTTTTATCAGCTGTGGAACAATCAGGAGGAGCTCATTCCACTGAGCAATTCAGGGTTTAAATTAACCTTCCCCAGTGGCCAAAGATAAAGACAATTAGAAGACTGACAGACTGTAACAAGAAGGACATGTGGACACACAGGCTGGCTGATTGCTCGTGACACAAGCGATCAGATGTAGAGGAAAGATGGCTGCAGATGATCCCTCCAAGTGTGCGGCACATCATCCCTCTGGAGCCCGCTGGTTCCACATAAAGCCTCCAGCACCTGGTCTCGTGGATTCATCCAAGCCCGTAAGGCTGCTAAGATATAGGCTGAGGGTGTCACTGATCCCTGCTCATCTCTGGCTCATTAGTAAAAAAATAAAATAAAAAAACTACTGAGACCCCACTGACCTCAATCACCTCTTCAACAGTTAGTCTGAGTGGGGATCTGAATGAATTTCTTTCATTCTGTTCTGACAGGATTTGAAGATTGTGTTTTCTTTAATGCATCTCAGCCCTTCTGTTGTCCGCATTATGCGTCTCATTTTAAAAACGTGTTGCTCCGCCATCTTTTCTTTCAGCCCTCCATCTCAGGTTAATGAGTTTGTTTCTTTCTGTCCCTCCCAAATTTGTCACTGTCTTTTTTGCCTCTCTTATGATTTCCTCCCCCCTCTGTCTTCTTATTCTCTTTTTGTTTTGTTGCTTCACACTGTGCTTTATTCTTCGTTGCCAAGGTGCATTTAGTTGTTTTGGATACTAACGCTAACTTTGAATGTGTGCTGGTACTAATTTATTCATTTAGTGCTGGGCTGTAGAAGCTGCCCCAATGCGTGGCTTTTTTGTTGTTGTAGATTATAAAATACCTTCCCATCTGATCACAGCGGTCTTAAAGGCATTTCATTATGAAAGCCAAATGTAAACAGACAGCCCCTCCTCCTCCTCCTCCTTGAGATGCATTAGAGCAGGAGCGGGCATAGTATATCTCACTCTGGACGCTCGACACACCTGTGATGGATAACCACTGGGACTATCAGTGAGCCATTTTCATCAAAGATTGGAGAGATCAGAGAAGAATTATTGCAAAACACAGTAATTGAAAGGATGATTTGAAGAATAGATAGGTAAACCCATTTATTAAAAATTATTTTCTTACATGGGTCTTTTAAAGTGGCTAAAATAAAATGTTTTAACACTGGATTATAGTAGTTTACTTCACGTAAAATCCAAAATATCACTTATTTTATCATATTTAAGCTTTAAGTACATATTACAGATTTGGTTTTCTCATCATTCTCATTTATGCTTGGTTCAGTGGGGAAAGGCTGATTAAAATCTAAGGATTCACCTATTGAATTCACCTACTTTACAAAGAATAATCAGAGCTTTATCACATTCATACACTGATGGGACACACATCGGAGGCAATGAGGGGTTCAGCATCTTGCCCAGGGACACTTCGGCACGTGACTGCTGGTGGAATCGAACCCCCAACTCTCGTATCGGAGGACAACTGCTCTAGCCACTCAGCCACAGCCGCCCTTTAACAAATCTGCAGACATAAACAGCACGACAGGAGCTACAAACGGAAAAGGCCAGAAATGTTCTGTTGTTTAAGAGATTGGTTCTACAAAATTCAATGTTGTTCTACATGGGTAATCTGCTGCAGTTGTACTGTATGTACATAAAGATGAAATGAGAAAAACTAGTATGCCTTTGCTGTCAGGTGACTAGTTTGTTTCAAGTGTTAGTCTGATGAATGTGAAAATGTGTACTTTGATAAAGAATGGAAATAATTTACAAACGTGTCTAAGAAAGAACATCTACTTGTGACTGCAAACTGCAAGGATCAAGATGCTGTTTGTTTTTCTTGGAAGTATTGATCGTTTGGTGCCTGTGTTTGATAGTTTCTTCTTATCACGCAACTTTTATTTTTGTTTTTGTGGCTGTATAGAGGGATCAGTAGCGCGTGGCTGTGGTTTGTTCAGTGGGTGGTTAAAAGCAACCAGTGTTTTTGCCTACCAAATGACTGATGATGGGAACACTGATTTACATGGCAGGAAAAGGATTGGACATACATTTCACTGCACCAGGAGAAGAGTGTGAGAAATGCACAGCTGCATGGACGTATATTAATCTATTGTGTATATTTGACAGAAGGAAAACTACAAAGTGTCTTTTAAATTTTGTCTGGCGACACACGGTTGTGCCCAAGCATGTGCCACGGTGTGTTTGAAGATGCATGCTTTTAAGTATGTTTGTGCAGGGAGCTGGTGCACAGGCATCTGTATTTGAAGAAGTAGTAGAGGTTCTAAGCTTCTTATTTTTACATCCATGGACAAAAGTCAGATGCTGTGATCGGAACCTGTGTGCATTGTAAGCACAGATCGCATGGCAACATGTCATGAGACCCAATACACTTCGGCTGGTTTCAGATATTTTTTCTCCTCTCAGTGGTGACAGAAAGTCTACTGTGGTCACTTCTTTATCTGTCATTAGAGCCATGACACTTTTAATGCTCACATTTCATCTAATATGATGTCAACCTTTTTAAAATTGTTGAAACAGCATTGTTTTTTCACTTTTATTATTTATAATAACGAGAAAAGCATGTTTTTAAAAGCACATTTGACTAAATCTGACTAAAGCATCATTATTTTTTGTTGCTGATTACAATTTACTGTATTTTACAAAGTAGTCCAGTAAAAGGGAAAACTGTTAACTGTTGCAATAGCAAGCCTTTCACTGTTGTAAATTGTGCAGCCTTTAACAGTTCAAGAGCACAAAGTAACTGAACGAGAAAAATGCAAAAAGCAAAGAAAAAACACATCCACGCACAAAAACGACAACAAAAACAAGAGAAACCTACGACCATTATCACTGGTTTAACTATTTCCCTACGTTTGCTTAAGCAATCACCTCCTTTGAAAACCAAGTAGAGTAAAAGATGGCAACTTTGCATATGTGGTAGATCCCAAACGGCTGGTTCTGACAGACTGGGATGAGTGGTTTGATGGACGAGTGGAAGGATGTAGCATCAGTCTTTATTTTGTTCTGTTGGACCTTGACAATATTTATAAGAAATTTAAACTAATGAGGTGTATGTTTTTAAGCTGCCTATAACATGACCACCTGTGTTGTCTTACCAGAATAAAATAATAGAAGGCAGAGTTTAGTCTGTTATATATATACTGTATATCATGATATTAATAATTAAATCTAAACAACTAAATAAATGAATACAGTATATTAAATTTATTTCTTGTGTCCTCCAGGCATCCAGGCAGGATGTCAGTGAGGGGCCTGGACCCCACCTGTCCCTCTTCTATAAAGCGGGAACCTTCCAGCCCCAGCTCTCAGGGTGACGTCAGCCCCGCACATCCCAGTCCAGGAAGCTCTTCATCAGACACAAACTCCAGCTACGGTCCCCTCACCAAAGGCCTCAATCCCAACGCTGGGCTGGACTCGCCAGGCCTTTATGGTCACACAGCAGGCTTGGCCAATAATGAAGGAACAAACAGGTTTGTTTATAAACTGCATTTTCCTCCCATTTGTCTGTTTTATCATATATTTTTTACAACGTAAATCCTGTCTAAACACCTTCCTCCTCACCTCATCCCTTCTGTCCAGGAGGTTTGGGGAGGATGAAGGCCAAGTGAAGTGTGAATTCATGCTGGGTTCGGTAGCAAAGCGGCTGTGTTTGGTGTGTGGTGACGTGGCCTCAGGCTACCACTATGGTGTGGCCTCTTGTGAAGCTTGCAAAGCCTTCTTTAAGAGGACTATCCAGGGTAAGAGAGACCAAAAAAACCCACATGTTCCAGCTCAGGAAGATGCTCTGTTTTATAGTTTAGTGTGCATGAACGGTAGTGCCTTCTTGCATCATATAAACCAGTTAAACAAGCGGCTCGGTGCAGATGGAGTTGTACCCCAAGCTTTTGTTTTGATATAAACAAGCCCTGATCAGTTAATTCATAGCTTCCGCCTTCAGCCCTACAAACTGCAGAAAGGCTTTAAATAAAGATCTGTTTGCAAACAGCTGATGTGTGGTTAAACTTGCAGTGCATTGTATATACAGTCAACATGTTGGAGTTTTGGTTTCGAAACAGTAGATAGCTGTGCTGCAAGATGCTAAATGTTAATGCTTTGACTTTTGCCCTCAGAGCTGTGAGCCAGCAGAACACGATGTGCGTGTTTTAAAGGGATTGTCTTGCTCTGTGTCGGCTCTCAGCCCAGGTCAACTTCTGTCTTGTTAAAGGCTCGAAATGTTGGCCGCTGTAAATGAGTTCAAATGGCGGTCCTGAGCAGCTTTCAGGTGGGACAAGAAGATCTGATGTCTGGCTCATCAGATACTTCCTGTTTCTGATTGGGGGTGGCAGCATGGTGCACCGTTACCTGGCTCAACGCCATCAGGCTTAACTTTTGGCTAGTTGAAACAATGAACATAAAGCTAATTATTAAGTTCTTGTACAATATTCTAAAAAAATAAATACAGAGCTTCAAAATAACTTAATTTCCCTGCTATAAAGCAAATGTCTGATACTGTATTAAGTTGGAATGTTATTGTGCAAAACTGTATTTTCATCTCAAAATTTTCATGTGTCTCCCAAACAATCATGAAGATATTTTTGTTCCTTAAACTCTTTTTTTATTTCCTTCTCCAGGCAACATTGAATACAGCTGTCCAGCATCCAATGAATGTGAAATCACCAAGAGGAGAAGAAAATCCTGCCAGGCCTGTCGATTTGTGAAATGTCTCGCAGTGGGCATGCTAAGAGAAGGTTAGATATTTGTTTAAAATATTTATCTTTGTTAACTTAGTTTGATTTCTCTTTTCTCAGATTAATCAGGTGTTAAACCTGACAGTTTTATTCCTTCACTGATATGAAGATTAAAGCTTAATCCAAGCCTGCCTGCAGGTTGTCATGGAAACAATACCCTGATAACCAGTTATTTTCTTAATCTCACACAGTAAACCTATGACTGCTTATTTTCTAGTCGCATTAAGTCATGTGAAACTCAAATCCTTTATTTTTATTGTGTGTGCTTGCGTGTAGTAATATAATACCAAACAATGCACAACAGATCTAACTTTTCAGTTGTGTCGGTCTTTGCCCCACGAGTGATCCTCCAAAATAGTTTCTGGACATCTGCCAGTTTGTGGAGGCATGCTAGCAACACAACAGCAGTGAGATAATAAGCAACAAGCTGTAAGCTTTAAAAAAAAAATAAAAAAATAGTAATGTTGTTATTGCTATTGCAGTAAAAGTAGCCTGCACAACCTTACTCACTGGTTTGAGACAAGTTTGGCCAATATCACTTCACAGTTTACAGAATCTCCTCAGTGTAACTGATGTAAAATCAACTCTGAGAGCACTTTTTTTAGACCTTTTATGTGCTTCTTCTTTGATCTTAAAAACTTCATCACTTAATGTCAAACATTTGAAATGACATTGTGGTCATGCCACAGATACGCAGTGACTGTGGTCAGGTGTTATCTTTAAGTCTGGATGTGAGCCTGCCGCATGGTGACATATTGTCCAGATTTAGAAGTGACTCAAAAAGGAAAACATTAGCAGCCTCCTACTGTACCGTCCACTTGTTTCCTGCTGTGAACAGCCAAGCAGAGATGATAAAGAGAGGAAGAGCAGATTAAACTTCAGAGGGTGTTAATGTAAAGCATTTTATCCTTATTATACATAATTTCATTTATGAAATCCTTAACATAACTTCAAGCCAGATTAAAAAGTTTAAAATAAAGTACCTTCATTATGCTATTTTATTTACAAATATAATAATGTTGCTTTTATTGCTTATAGAGCATAAGTTAAGTGCATTATTACAAATTTCCTTCATTTCGTTTGAACAGGACAATTGGTCATTTAAATACAAATATTTGTTTTTATTCAGCTGACTCCAGTCTATTAAAAAGAAAAAAGTAAAACTTTAAAACTGTCACAAGAACTTTCCACTCCTGTTGGAGTAGCTTGTATGATGAAAACAAACACTAGCGTTTGGAAGCAAATTTCACAGATGTACACAATAACTGAACAATTTATTCTATAACTCATTAATTATCTTTGTCAAAGTGGTGCATTTAGCTGCAATGTTGACAACTTTGCAGGAAATACTAATAGATAAAATTGACATAACACATAACTCTTAATAAATGTTCAAAGTGACTTTTTTATTCAAAAGCTAATGCTGTTTTTTATTTTATTTTTTATTTTATTATTTATTATTATTATTAAATTTGGGAACAAAACCTTAGACTCTAAGGCTTAGAGATTGATTGATTTTAATTAAATTAGCCAGAAAATGGTGTTAAAGCCTTGTAGGATTTTTTTTCTAAAGTGCATGCTAAGTCGAGTACCGGTATTTAGATTAATTTATGAGGCAAACTATTGGTTATCAATGACGGAGCTTTAGGTTCACCTTAAGAAAAAAAAGCCATAAAATTACAAGAATAAAGTTATAGTATTACGAGAATAAAGTCAAATAAAGTCTTAATATTACGAGAATAGTCATACAAGACATTTTTTTTTTACAGTTCTCGTGTATTTTAATTTTTCCCCACGAGTCGGATCCACAATGCGACTGTCAGTCAATCCAGTAGGCATGTCAGTAAATGACCAATCTGAAGCTAAATGAGTCGTAATATTATCTGAACTCTGACACAATAAAGCAGGTTTACTGCATTTTAACTGTGGTCAAATGAAGAATGTTGAGCATCTTGTTAAGTTATAAAGTTATACTTTGGATTGGTTTTACAAATAAGGAGACGATCTGTTAACACATCAGCATCAGATTATTATCAGTATCAGGACTTTGAACCAGTTTAAGGTGGTAGCTCTGATGGGCTGCAGCAGCTCTCTGCAGGTAAGGAGCATTTAGCTGCAGATTGGTCATTTGCTGACACGCCTACTGGATTGATTGACAGGTTGTGTCATGGATCCGACTCATGGAAAAAATGTATTAATAAACGAGAGCTGTAAAAAAAAAGTTGTACAACTTTATTCTCGTAGTATTAAGACTTTATTCAACTTTATTCTTGTAATTTTATGTTTTTTTTTTCTTCTTAGCGTGGCCCTAAAGCTGTAGTTGTAGTTATCAACCTTTTTATAGTGACCAACTGGCTGGTATTTTTGTGGTCAAATCTTCAGTCTTTCAGTAACATATTTAAGGTTTTTACCTCCAAATGTTATGTTTTGTAAATTCTCAAATTTTGTCAAGTTCTCAAAAGTGATTAAAACCTGTTCTTTGTAAGAACTTGTGAAAAAGCTGGCTTCCTTAACTCCCAGTTGTAGTAAACATGAATGCTCTCGTCTCGCCCCTAAATACACAGCAAAACAAATTTGCCTGCAGCTGTGTGTTTATAGAAAGTTATGAATTATGACATTTACACGTTTTTGTATACAAGTTTTTCAAAATGTCAGTCACATTCAAGCTCACACCTCTTTTTTTATTTTATTTTTATTTTTGTGCCTTTAGAAAAAGCTGCTTTTTATAAGTGTGGAGGCATCAACAGCATCCCAGTTTGTCTCTCATCCGCTGTCCTCCTCCAACCCCCTTCGCTTTCTCTCCTGCCTCATAAATTCCTCCAGATGCCTTGTGGGATTCCTGGACCTCCGTGAAATGCGAACTGCCCCTCGTAACTCCTGTCGTAAGCGCCCTCGTAACGCGCTTCACCATGTCTCGTAATGCCCCTCTTCCCCCGGAGAGGCCGCAGTAAACTGGAACGGAGGGAGCTGTGAGGTTTAATGGGGAGACTCAGAGCCATATTAAAGACACAGCTAAAAGACATATAGACCCCAGGCAGGATTTGATTAAGCCTCATTTGGTGGTTGTAGCTGCTGTCACTTTCAAGGCCAGCAAACATGTATGTGTACAAAATTGAACATTTCAACACTGCATCTTAAAGCATAAAGTAAAATTTCAATTTCAAATTTATATTTGGTTGAAATTCTTCAGATAAGACTGGTACACAATACTATTGTCTAGCATCCTGCTTGTTTTAGTCTTGCTTTGAAGTTGCCGTTTCTCAAAATAAGCATCGTTAACGGACTGTATAGACTTGATGCTGGCAGATTCTTTTCAGTGGTTTCCACGAGGCTGAATGCTGAGAATGTAGTGCCGCTGTGGCGTTTGTGGAGCCGGTCGTATGTACATTTGTCACAGTATCTGAGAAGCGTGGGATTGTTTAAAGTGAAGACATGGTGGCAGCAGTAACGAAGGTGGGGCAGCGTTGCATCAGAACAGGCTGAACTACTTGAGCAAAGTTGTTGTGGAGTATTTTTTGGGTGGGAGGGGGTTGTGCGAGGGGTTGTAAAATTTCTGGTTAAAATTTAGATGAGCTCAAAAGATGACTGTGATGAAAGAGCTAGAGGCAAGAAATAATGATCAAATCGTCCAGGAAGAACAGTGAGGAGATGTGTTTTTATTGCCCATCAAAAATATTTTTGGCCACTTGGTCGTCATTACATTTCACTGTGAAACGTTACACTTACTGGTAATTTTGATGCCGTCTTCTGTCACAATAGAACAGACAAATATTCTGAGTCCGTAAATCTTCACAAAATGGTTTTGTCCACACATTTCCAAGACCGTCTGCTCTTGCCTCACCTGACATCAATGTGAGTTACAACCAGGTATAGAATTTAACACATTTTTATTTATTTTTATTAGTTCTAAAATCTTCTCTCATTTGTCCATACACTGGAATTTTTTAAAAATAATTGTCTTACAACTCAAAACTACATTTTCTTTCATATATTAATTAAACTGCAAATTTGAGAGTTGGTTGGATGCAAAATTAATGTCATTTGTACACATATGAACATCAAAATTTGTGTTTAACCCTCACCTATTGGCTAAAACCAGCCAAATATCTTTTCATTTGTCCATAGGATGTTTACTCTCACTGCTCTAAAGCAGCAGTTCCCAAAAGTTTCAGCTTTTGACCCACAAACTAAAAGTGAGACTCTTGACCCCAACCTCTGCTGAATGAAGTATACAAACATCACTAATAATCCATTCAACATATTTACTTAGTTACATTCAACACTATTACTTTTATCTATATACAACAAGTTCTTTTTCTTTATGATAGTAAGAGCTGTTTATGCTATTGACTGTTTTTATATGAATTTGATTCATGACCTCAAGACCTCACAGTAGGCGTTTCATGATCCATATCAGGGTCCTGACCTATATTTGAGAACAATTGCTATAAGGATGCAGCTTACTCACAAAGGCGAAATTCAGTCCAGTAACTACCACTCCCTCTTAAAAAAGAAACCTGTAATATCTCAACAACATGAAACGGTTCTGAGCTATTTCACCCAATTTAATATTTCCATCTGGAATCAGCCCAGCTGGTAGAAATATGTTCTAATTCCCCAAACTCTTACAGACATTACTGATCAATTATAGCTCTATGTCAGCATGTGTTGTTGCTGTTAATTTCAGAGCCTCTATGTGAGATGTCACAGTCAATAAATGTCTGTTTCTGTTTAAAACAGAGTTCATGTACTGTATGCTCATCTAAGTTCAGCACCTTCGCTCAGAATCGGTGTGTTCGTATGGGTGTTAAGTTTCCACTTTCAAAAAGTTTCTACTGCCTTTGTCATTTAGAATAATTACACAAAGACTTGACTAGAGTTTTGCTTCTGTAGCTCTTTAGACAGAATTTTCATTTTCTCTGGTGCACCAAAAATCTTTATTTTTCCAAATTCAGATTTTTCATTTATTTTAAAATTTAGTACACCATATTACAAATCACTGCATACAACAGAAACATCTACCTGGCCTCTGAGGACTTAATCAACATTCAGTAAGAGCTCAAACAGAACTTTAATTTTATGCAAATTTTCACACTCCATCTATAAATTTAAACTTTATTTTATTTATTTTTTAAATGAAGAGTTGTTTTTTACATAGCTGACTTACAGGCTGTTCATATCCATTTTGTGACTTCCTGTCGCACATTAAGATAAGATGGTGTAACTGTAAAGTTAATACAGTACAGTATATTCAAATGGTTCAGCAACTCATTTTGTTAGCTTTTTGCCAAAAAATGTTATTTTCTAGCAGCTATAGAAAAAAAAAAAGCTGTTTAAGTTTTAATCATGGAGAGAGATTCTAGCAAGACACAAAGGAGGCAGCAGCTTTTAATGAAGCTCACAGCAGATGATAAACATGAGCAACATACAGTGATGGTGGCTGGGACGTCTGGCCAGTACGTGCACATTTTAATGGGACCTGTTGTCTTGAAGGTTGTAGACCACATTTACAGATCATCACTCTGTTACAGAAAATTATATCGTCCATTTAGCCTCTCTGCTCATGGAATATTGTATAAAGCACACACTGTTATCATATTAAATACTGTATTATGTTCTAGTCATAGCACACATAAGATAAGATGGAATAGCTTTACAAACCAATGGGATGGAACCAATAAAACTATTCAAAATGGACTTTATGGCTATTTACACTGAGCAGACCAAGTAACCCATGATTTACAGAACAGTATACAGTTTATTGTTCTTTATATTGATGCTGTTCATAAATATCTACACAAGTCGGAATAAGAACCACAGGCTGTGAAGTGTCAAGAGGGGAAATAATACCCTCAGTGTGTCTTTTCCAGATGCCATTATAGATCTATTCAGGGACTGTATGGCTATTTACACTGAGCAGACCAAGTAACCCAACACCACAACTGAAGGCTTCCTGAGTCACGTTCTCCCTCCTGGATGAAGTCGTTTTTGCAGTTGGTAGCTAATATTTAGTGTATTTCTCCTCCATTCACATTTTCATTTAACCGTCCAGTTTACACACACACATACACACTGTGAAGTCTCCATCGTCATGGTGACGAGGTTGTCCCGGTGCTGGTTAGGATGAGCGGTTGCCTCTAACTGCTCTAACGTTGTAAAGGGTCATGTTACAGGATGTGTGCTGCCGTAGCGTCACGCCGGTCCCGTCCGGTCTCCTTGAAGTCGATGATCCATGTGGGCTGTTGACTGGACAACGACTCATTGGTTTACAGGGTTCAACACAATGGAGCCTCGTCCTAGTGACCAACTTGTTTGACAAATCTAATCGGTGTCCTATACCAATGGATTCAGATCAGACGAACAGCTAAACAGAGTTGAAATTGTTTAGTTTGGTTCGTATTAAAGAAATAAATGGCTGCCAAGAATACTCATCTACCTACATCGTGTTTAAAATATATAAAATCCACTAATTGTGACTTAATTTTAATTTTTAATTATAGGAACTTTCTATCCTGATGCATGCTCAATAATCCAGGTAGAAAAATCTTTTAAAAAAAGTTACGTCTGGTCCTCTGGACATTCAAAAAACAAAACAAAAAACTTTTTTTTTCTTTTTTGTTGTTTTTGTTTTTTGAATGTCCAGAGGACCAAACAACTTTTTTTAGATATAGGAATTTTATTTTGCTCTATAACTTAACAAAAAAATTTTTTCACATATTAATCAAATATAAATTTTAAATTAGTGAGTCAAAATGTCCGTTAAAACGAGTGGATATTTGCCCATGCAGTTTATTTACTGTACATACAGTATGTTGATATCAGGGCACCCATGTCTGTATATTTATGGAGTGACACATGATCATCAGTAATATCCTGTGATTGTGTTTATGTAGGTGTGCGTCTGGACCGGGTTCGAGGCGGCAGACAGAAGTATAAGAGGAGAATAGATGCAGAGAACAGCCCGTATCTGCAAACACAAGGCAACCAACCTCAGAAAAAAACATGTGAGTGTACGAAGAGTTGTAAAGACATCCTTCTATGAATAGACTTATTTATGTTGTACATATTACACTGTGCAATAAAACCACAAAGCAAACGGATTATAAAAATATGCTGCATTTCAGGGACAATATACATGAAATCTGCTAGAACTTTAAAACCAGTTGTCTATAATGTTCAGGACCCTCGTGCAGCTGAAGACAAATCTGATCTGTCTGCATTAATGTGGACTGTTCTAGTCCGTCCTCCTATGACCTTTGGATGACTGGTGAAGATAGTCAAACACAAAAGTTTGCATTATGGACCTATACTGATTAAAGTTGTTTAAAATTTTGGGGTGGAAGTGACATTTGAGGACTTTTTGAATTTGGTTCAATTTCCTTGAAGTATTTAGTTTTTACATTTTGTAAAACTGCCTAAAAGACTTTTTATTGCTGTGTGTGTCATTAGTAATTGTGCACTTTTTTCCTGTTCCCTTAGATTTTATTTCATTTTGTTTCTGCATGTTTTCACTTTCCCAGATGATTTTTTTTATCTTTAAAACAACAACAACATAGATGAATATAGAAATGTATGATAAGAATAAAGTTTTTGTAGTTTCTGTAGGTGGTGCAGCGGAGAACAAGGTGGTATCCCTGCTGCTGGTTGCTGAGCCAGAAAGCATCTTCGCCATGCCAGACCCCATGGTACCCGAGAGCGACATCAAGGCCCTGACCACACTGTGCGACCTCGCTGACAGAGAGCTGGTGGTCAACATCGGCTGGGCCAAACACATCCCTGGTACGATTCAGGCTAAATCCCCCTGTCTCACTCACTCATATGTTCTCGCGCAAGTCGCCACACACACATTAGATCCACTAAGTCCATAATCAGATCACAGAACGGATTGCTTTGACTTGTGGATGCCAAAAGAAGGGAGGGAATGCTGGCTTGGCTTCATGTTATCTGTCAATCATTCTTTGTGTGTGTGTGTGTGTGTGTGTGTGCTGTAAATTGCGTGCCATGCCCTCGCTGACCAAAGTGTGTTCCCACACCAATCAGATGACGAGTGACCACATGGGAGTTTTAATTTGCTTCCTGGGTCTCAGCCGTCTCCCTGTTCAGTCTGATTTACTGAAATCCTCCTGATTCTTGGAACATGCTCAGCTCGTCTTCTGTCACAAGAGGAGCAGGAGGAACGTTCAGATGTTCAGTATCTTTACTGTTCCACCTTAAGCTCATTTGCAGCCGCTATTTGGTCCATCCCTGTTTCAAGTGTTAAAGATGAAGAACAAAGTCAGCCTTTAAAACATCATGAATATCTCACTTTATCAGAGAAGAATCACGTTCAGGATGCTATTTTTAAACCAATAAGTGACACAGCCGTCGTATTTCACAGAATACTTTGACTTTCACGTTATGAATGAAAGAAATGGGTCCTTCTGGACCATGAGGTGTGTGCTGCACCCTCTGCCCCTGCAGATCAGCAATGTTTGAGACACAAATGTCACTTTGATAAAAGATGCACAAAATCCAATATCACACCCACAAAAGTCAATCTGTGATTGAATCCAGGCCATTTCGCTCTTCTTCTTTGGTAAAAGGGGGATGACAGATTAGCAGGAGGAATAATGGTGTCTCTTTTATCCACACTGAAGTTTTGCTGTGTGAATATTTGGCTTTTCAAGAGTTTTGCTTGACTCAAAAATAAACATTTTATTCAGGAAATTGTTTTAGTGACTGAAATCTGAAATTCTCTGAACGTTCTTAATAACGGGTCAATCACTTTTCCTAACACGGCATTAGTATTTTCTATTAACTATAATTATAACCAGTTATCAGTAACTTCACATTGGACTGACAGCGCCAGAATAACAAACTAAATCTTTATTTTTTAATGTTTTTAATCACATAACTTGACAATATCACACAATAGGACGTTGTAAATTGATCAGTTTGAGTTGAGTGACAGAAATATAATTAGAATCTGAAAATTAACTGATAAATAAACTCGCAAACTAATTGTACTTTCTATCAATTTAACCAAGAACTTCTTCAAGCTGGTGGGTCCGTACAGACGTGAAACATATTCTGAAGCCAGTTTATTGAGAAAATCTTCACAAATACAACGACTGAATGAAAATGATTAAAATGATCAAACTGTTAACACTTGAGCCTCGTTCTATAGAACAGCTCTGATGATGTTCTGGATAATTCACTGCAGTTTGAGCGTTTCCATTTGCACATTAAAGCTTCTTGAATAAGCGATTCTTTTCAGCCTCCTTATCATCTGGTTCTCTTTGCTTTATCAGCAGTTGTATCCACACCCAAAACATCACCAGGGAAACACCTGGCTCTTTTTGTTGATGCCTTGTCCCTGAAATGCTTACAAAACAAACAAAACAGGTGTGTCTGTGCTTTTATCTCTACTATATTTATCCCAAAATGTCTTCACCACTGATATGAGACAGTCATTTAGTGCGAGTTTGTCCATCAGCATTTCCAAAGCTTTGTTTAGGAAATCTTCCTCCTCTTTCATCCTTCAGGCCCCCCCAGGCTCGTGCTGTCTGACTCTCCTCCCTGGTTTTTGGCTTTTTACTGTCCCCGCTCGAGACAGATGGAGTCCAAGTGATGGGTGTATATTTGTTGCCCTTTGCCAGTGGAGGGTGTCACTGCTGATACCAAGTGAAGGGTAAAGAGAGGGGAGGAAAACGAGGGACAGGGAGCAGCGTTTCATTCAGACGTCAAACATGTTTGAGTCAGGATTCTGAAACGTCTCCAAAAATAAAAGAAACAAAATGAATCAGGCATGTTTTGGCAAACAAAACTCATCTTTGACTGGAAAAACTTACATCCTGTGGGGGTAAAAAAAAAAAAAAAAAAGGAAAACTTGAAGAGCGACAAGCAGGTTCATTTAAAAGTAAAATACATTTAAACCTCGGGTAATCCTCACAGACTCACATACTTTAAGGAATAAATGTTTTATTCCATTTTCTAAATGAATCATTCAGACGCCTTTCACAGTGATGCGGAAATCCTCTGCTGGAACGTCCAGTCAGTGAATGTTCCTGGAAACGTGTTAAATCGCGTCATTTCTCAGACTTGGATGAGTAGACTCAAACCAGTTTGACCACATCAGTTCACCTCGCTCAGCTTTAAGCACAAAACAAGAGGAAACCAGTTGCCCTCGCCTACTTTAGAGAAAAAACATTAATCATTAACTCTGCATCTTTACTCTTTATATTTTGTTTCAGTCAAGTGTAAAAATTACAATTAGGCAGTTAATAGAAATATTTTTCTAAGCTAACTGTAGCTGTATCTATTTTTATTATAAATGTGTGTGCTGGAAAGCAAACAAACATGTGACCGAACATATTCCTTCATGAAAATGAATTAATGACATTGATGCTGCCGTTACTTAGTGAGAAAAACTAAATGTCATCAGTTTAACCTGATCACATGATAATTAGTAATTCTGCAAACACACATTATTTAGGCTCATTAGTTTTGTTTGTTATGACTTTTATTCTTTCTATACACTGATAAAAATGAATCTTAATTTATTTTATTGACACATTGAGGGGCAGATGGGGTCTTGTAAACGTGCATTTGAGCTCAGGTTGTGTCAGGAACGGCATCCGGTGTAAAATTATATATTTACATGAGGTTCACAATATTAATGTAAACAACAACAAAAAACAGTTTAATTGACTCAAACTCAAGAAACTGAGGCAGTTACTTTGTAGTTTTTTTAATATTGAATTATATTTATGATTTAAATTTTGCCTTTGTTTTTCCAACTAGTGAAAGTTTACAACAGTCAGTGTTGGATTTCTTCTGATTTTAATATTTAATTTTTTCTATACAAAGTAGTGCATTCCAGTAGTCCCTCGTTTATCACGGTGGAATCCGTTCCCTGAAGACCCACGATAAGTGGAAAAAATGCCAAATAGGAATAGTAGTACAAGTAGTAAGTAGTAGATTATTTTATTATTAAATACAAGGGGCTTTAAACCCTTCCCACACTTGCTATATTTTAAACAATGTTTCTAAACTAAACGCTCTAAAAGAGAACAGAATGTCATGATTTCAGCTCTGCCTCCTCTGCTCTGTCACCTGTGAGCGCTTTTGGCCACGCCCACTTCTCCACTCTGCACGGTGAACAGCTGTTTAACTGCAGCCTGCTGCAGTAAGGGCTGCACAACGGTGCAGGAGGCTCTAAATAATTTAAAATAATTTATTTTAAATAAAAAATTTATGCCAATCATGCGGCTCATCCAGCAATCAGCCAATTAATTGTGTGTCATTTCCAATCTTATTTTGAAAAACCACGATAGAGCAAATCCGCGATAAACGAATGTGAAGTAGCAAGTAATTACTGTACAAAGAATCTAGGACATAAAAAATTGCACACAAAAAAAAAATCCTGAAAAAAGTGTAAATGTGTCCACTGTGGTTCTTGAGCCCTGAAGATGTCATTTCATCTCAAGCCTGATGCATTTTGACTCTGATTTACTGTTTCAGTTTAACAAAAATAAATCAACTCGAGGTTACAAAAATATAGATGAAAGAAAAAGGAGATGTTGAGCATCACAAGACAGAAGTAATGAAGAAAAAAACAAAACGATTACATTATTTATGTGAGGCTGAAGAATTTAGAAACCAAAGAGTTTCAACTGTGACAGAAAATAAATAAATGTAGCTTGAAGAGCTGTACACACAGAGAAAGAGGGATTAAAACACAGTCTGGCCGTTTCTTCCTGGCAGCATAATAGCCATGTCACATCAACTCTGAATGAGTGGCAGGACACACAGCAGCCCTCCCTGCTGGGAGACCCCGGGTCCTGGGCCAAACGTCCCAGGCCATCTGAGTTCTGAGCCTGGGGGGTGGGGGTGAGGGAGACTCCTGTCCTGGCTGCGCCCGCTCCTCTGTCTGCTCGCATCACGCACATCGACAGTGACGTGCTCTGAAGTCTGAGGGCCAAACTGGCAGATGAGCTGGCTAAAGACCAACTGCCCTCTGTGGTTTTGGCCTTTTCGTGTCTGTGATGCTCGCTGGCTGCTGAACGTGTGTTGAAGGCTGTCGGCCATCATGTTGATACGAGCTGATCTGAGCGCCACACAACTGTCAGGCAAAAGCAAAATGGTGCTATACGATGGGTTTTGGAGCAAACTAAGCAGGTTGTCTAACAGTATTAAGAAGTGGTGGGTTACACATGCCTGTAATAAGTTAGTAAATGTTAATAAATAAAGGAACTTTCACAGTGTTACTATCTGCTGTTTGAAGGGTACGAGATTTAAATATTGATCTGGTTTTTGTAATGAAAGTGTGCTTTCATGCCACTTTTGTAATGCAATACTTTAAATGATGCTTCAACATCTGACAGAAACGTCTTAACAACAAATTCTCCTCCTTGTTGCCCTCTTTGATCTTTGTTTCATTCATTTACAAACATCTTTATTGAGGATTTAACGTGTATTTGTCCATAAAATCGATCAATAAATTGCTGTAGATTTAATCCAGCTCAGACTCCCACAGGTTTCTGTTCCTGATCGATGACCCTGCGCCAGAACACTGATCCCTATCGACCCGTGAAACCGTGCACTGACAGCGCTTCCAATCAATCGGGGGGGGGGGGGGTGGGGGGTGTAATGGTGAGGGGAACGAGTGCCAGTGGTGTCGCCACGGTGATTGTAAAAACCAGTGGATCCTGATGACAATCGGTGATGGTGTCAAAAATACAAACACCTGCTGCCCATCCTTTCTCTGCTCTCTGTAAAATCGTGTGTGTACGTGCGTGCGTGTGCACGCAGGATACTGTAGGGGTAGTTGGCAGGTTTAATCGTACTCCTGTGGAGCATAATTGTCAGTCAAAGTAGGTGTGTCTGACAAAGAGTACGGTAATTAAATTCCCCATCAATTCTTTTCTTGTGTCCTTGGCTCTGCCCTTTGCTGTGAGCGCTTCACAAGTAAAACCATTCAGCTACAGTCACACGAAAAGTGTGGATACAACCACCCTGAAACCTGATCCACAGCTAAACTTCTGTCAGCCCTGGAAGAACAGGACCTGAAGCATGTTTGTGATTGTGGACAGTCTGTGCATAAAAAATTTAACCTAAAATCACAAATGACTCCTCCATCCCTTTTCCCCCATCGTCTCTTCCCCTCAGGCTTCCCTTTGCTCTCCTTAGCAGACCAGATGAGTCTCCTGCAGAGCGGCTGGATGGAGATTTTGATCCTCCGAGTGGTGTTTCGCTCGCTGACCCTGGAGGACAAGCTGGTGTATGCTGAGGACTACATCATGGACGAGGAGCAGTCCAAGCTGGCGGGGCTCCTTGACCTCAACAATGCAATCCTGCAGCTGGTGAAGAAGTACAAAAGCATGGGCCTGGAGAAGGAGGAGTTTGTGGTCCTCAAAGCTATCGCTCTTGCTAACTCGGGTACGGAGCTCGTATGACCGGATGAAACTCTGCACGTCGTGCTCCACGTTAATTTTACGTTTAATCTCCCCCTCCTTTAGACTCCATGCAAATTGAGGACTCTGAGGCAGTTCAGAGACTCCAGGACGTCCTTCACGGGGCCCTGCAGGACTATGAGGCTGCCCTCCACCCAGAGGACTCCCGGCGTGGAGGCAAGCTGATCATGACCCTCCCTCTCCTCCGTCAAACGGCCGCCCGAGCCGTCCAGCACTTCTGCAGCATCAAACAAGACGGCCGCGTGCCGATGCACAAACTGTTCCTCGAACTGCTAGAGGCCAAAGCTTGATCAAAACACAGAGCCGTAACTGGTCAAGTTGGGAGGAGGCTGTGGGCTTATGGGTAATGGTGGGTGTGTCCATTTTTGTTAGCTTGCATTTGACAATAAAGTCTTGAATTTGCAGTCACTGGGAACATATCGGCTGGACCCAGCCCTCGATGAAAGGCCTGAAGAGGCTGACGTTCTGACAAAAAGACAAAGAGCAGAATGGCCTTCTACAGATATTTACATGCCAAACGTAATTTATTTGTCAAAAAAAGCACCTGATACTTGAAGATCCATGTGGATTATGTTGTTCATCTTGAAGCCTGTAAAATCTGCATTCTAGTGCGACTAGACCTTTATAACTAGGTGTTGCAAACCTTTTTGTTTTGTACAGTAAAGCTAAACGTGTCCTAAGATGTAAACGGTTAGTTTTGCCAAAGAGTAGCCTCGTATACCAGAATATACCAGCAACTATGTAGAATAATTTAATGTGGCTTATGGGATGTTCACAACGTCCCTGCTTTGTTTGTGTTCGTGCTCTCACACGTCCGATAAGAAAACAGGCCTCCTGCTTTGAACTCTATTTCAGGGAAAGATGTAAAGATGCAACTGTATGAAGCAAATAATATTTAAGTGGCTCTGTTCTGTTAGTTTGTCTAAATTCAGTGGATGATTTTTTTAAACAAGATTTTTAACTGATGTTAAAATGTAATATTTTACCAGCTTCTCTGCTCCATCTCTGATCCTTTACTCTGTATCGCAGCATCAAAGACAACACAAGTGGAGTCTTTTTGCTTATGGATCATTAATTATAGAGCTGTGTAGAATATTGATATGACTATGTAATAAGGCTGCCATACTGTATATCGTAAATTACGAAGGATGTGTTTTCTATAGTAGAGGTCCATTTGTGCACTACTTTTCCTTTTTAGCCATAAGTTTGAAGGGAACCTGGTGATGGCGCTGTGTTAAACTGTCAGAAATACAGTCCACACCTGCTGAACGAAGGGAACAACGGGAGGTAATAAAAACGTCCAAGTTTTGCTCCTTGTGGCACTTTTTTTTTTCTTTTGTGACGAGCCGAAGCAGCAATATAAAGTTTAAATATCCGTCGTGTAAGCTCTCTGTGCGTCGTGTCTCATGGCAGCGGAGGTGTTTAAAGCTTTGGATGAGCTGTGCTGTTTCATTCTCAGGTGGATTCTAGGGCAATAAAGACCATCCCCTTAATGCAAAGCTCGTTTTATCAGTGTGTTCTTCCTGCGTGAAGCTTTGAAGCAGGTTCATTAAGAGCTGGTAAGTAGACGCAGACTGTTCTGCACAGCCTGACAATGGACTGTTCTTTCCATGTAGGGCCCATTATGGCACATTCAGGCCATCCAGTTGGATGGAGATTTATAATTAACAGCCATAATGTAATGAAAGTCTAACAGTGGCCCCAGAGAGAGCTGCTCATCAGCTGCCTGTTGAGTCCAACAGAGGCCGAGGCATCCCACTCATCGCTTCGTCATACAGCCATCCACACAACAGGCTCTTTTCTAATTTACTATTTATAGACACCTACTGACACTTTAATACATCCCTTTATGTCCAAGCTGCTCAAAAACACGTGTTGTTTATAATGTTAGGTCATTTATTTAAGATAATTTAGTGTAAAATATCTGTTTTCATGTAAAAATTGACATTGTTCATTTTTTTGGAAGCTTTTAGGAACACCTAATGGTCTCATAACATAAAAATTAATAATCACTTTGAATATACCTCATGGTTTTTTTATTTTTTTTTATCTTTTGTGAAAGCAGGAATTGGGACACCAACAAGTTCAAAATAAATTTCCCCAGGAGGACAATAGAGAGAGCAACATAGGTACTTTATTATTCTTGGGAGGGAAATGACTGTCACAGCAGCGAACTGCACAGAAACGGGGCAGGAGACTTTAATTTAGACGGCCAACGTTTTCAAAAACTACAGTACAAAAAGTAGGACAACAAAAAGTAAAGCAGAAGAATAAGGTATGCATATTGTATGGTATTTATCACATACCAAAGAACTGGAGCTGAGGACGTATTAGGAACATGTCAAGTTTAAAGAAAACACTTTGAACAGGCCAAAAGCAAAAACGTAATATGAAAAAAAAAAAAAAACAAGAAATGAATAAATAATGTATATTTTAGTGTGTGGTATATCTTGTACACTAATGTAGCTAATGTGTTGTATAATATCAAAGGAACAATGTACATTACATATTTAGAAATGATCAAATTTAAAGATAGCCTGTACAGAAATAATGTAAGAATAAACATAAAGTAGCCTAAAAGAAAAATAATTATGTACATTGTAGTGTTCTTTATTGCACTGCATGTCAGATACTATATTGTATTAGATACTGTAATGCATATTGCACCCTATACTAAATATTATACAGATATAGTATCTAACATAAAATGCTATGTTAGATACTATATATATATATATATATATATATATATATGAGATAGCTATAGACATATACAGTATAGATATACTGTACTATATATAGATAATCGTATGCTAGAACAAAGCACACACTCATATACAGTATCGCATTGTAGATTGTATGCATTACCGTATAGGTAGTATATTCTATATTATACCGTATGTTAGTCACTAAATCTTATCATATACTATACAGTATTGTATTGTATATTGTGTCCAATATCATTTATGTACATTGTACTGTATGTTGGTTACCATATCTGCATATTGTAGATCGTTGATCGCATGCATTGTTTGTTAGGTACTCTGTTATAATTTATACACATCGTCTACTGTGTCAAATATTAGGTTCTATATTATACACCGAACAAAAATCTAAACACAAAACTTGTGTTTTTGCTCTCATTTTTCATGAGCGTGACTCAGAAATCTAAGACTTTTTCTATCAAATATTGTTCACAAATGTGTAAATCTGTAAGTGAGCATTTCTCTTTTGTCGAGATCATCCTTCCACCTCACAGGCGTGGCATGTCAAGATGCTGATTATACGGCGTGATTGTTGCACAGGTGTGCCTTAGGATGACCACAATAAAAGGCCACTCTAAAATGTGCAGTTTATCACACACAGCATGATGCCACAGATATAAGTTTTGATGGAGCGTACAGTTTTCATGCTGACTGCAGGAATGTCCACCAGAGCTGTTGCTGTGAAATGAATGTTCATTTCTTCATCACAAGTCATCTCCAAAGGCGCTTCAGAGAACTTGGCAGTGTGTCCAACCAGCATCACAACCGCAGACCAGGTGTAGCCACACCAGCCCAGGACCTCCACATCCAGCAGCTTCACCTCCAAGATCGTCAGAGACCAGTTACGTCTGAGACAACTGCTGCAACATATTGTGTTGTATCATATCATACAAAAGGTAATCCATATTTTCCATCATATACTATATTGTATGTTAGATACAGTATGGTTTTGTATTTGATCATTTTTTTTTTTGTTTTTGTCCACAAATAATGCAGATGTACTTAATATAATTTGTATGTATTGTAACTTATGTACTGTTACTACTCAGTTATAGTATCATATACTCAATGGGCTGAGAAGCAGATGCCCACAAATGCACTTTTAATAATTTCATTTGATCATTTGCATTTAAAATGTCTGAAAAACGTTTGTTTTCCACACTAGGCTGAGATGTTACTACTAAACATGAATATTAACCGTAGGACGATCACTAACAAAGAAAAGCATGAGAAAAGAAGAGGGCCCGGCTAAATGTGGAAAAAACGAAGATGGATGAATCGATGGGACGACAAATCAAAATCCGAGTGAACTCATTTGTCCTTTTCTGTCAGCAGAAGCCAAATAATCACATCATTTATTTATGGTTAAAACTGGTGGCTCGCACCGGGGGACTTGGACCAAGCTGGAGAATTTCCACCACATCAGCCTGTCAGTAAGTGAGTTAGTGATCGTGAGTGATGTGTCCTCGCATGTTCCCCTCCTTAAATGAGTTAGCGGGTGTCTGGTGGCCATGTTGGCCCGACACGCCGCTGATGGATGAGGCTCAGAGGAGACGGGCTGTAAAAAGGGCTGATTCTGGCACTCGAGGGTGAGATCACCTCCTCAATAAAAAAAGCATTGTCCCGAATCATCGCAGCAAGGTTTGAATGCTGATTAGGGTATTAAACGGAGGAGAGCTCTTCTGTAAAAATAAATTCAATGAACTGAGACTCAACGTGGGAGTGGTGCAATAACAAGAGAACTGGTGACTACAGAATAACTTTTTTATTGTTTTCTGTACAAAGTAACATTTGTTCTTGTTTTGTGATACGGCTCTAGAGGCCAAGTTTTAATTTGTTTCCTAAAAGTACAATTATTATGACGTATGTTTTGTTCTGTCATTATATTCCGTTGCACAAGTCATTTTAACAACTTCACCTCTAAAGGTACCATGTTATATATTATTGGATGAATTACAACTGGATTGATTATGATAGTCTCTGACGGCTGTGAAAATATGCTGTTTTTTTATTTGTCAGTTTTTAGGGGTTAATGTAACTCACACTCCTCAGGGTTTTTGTCAAAAATATCTTAGAGAAAGGTGAATAATCCTCCCCTTTCTTTACAATGACAGTTATATACGTTAAACTTTTGGATGCGAATGAAGCACATTTAGTGGTTATTTTATCATTTGATCATAGACGATACACATAACTTATAATAAAAACAATACAAAGCCCTATAATTTGACAGCTATTATGGTTTTAAACAAATTCAGATCGAAGCAGCATTCAAAAGTCAAACGTAGAGTTTTGCAGCCCCACATTGTGGTGGATAAACAACTCAACTCTTGCTTTACACACGCAGAAGCAAAGAACATTACTCCATCAGCTGAGATCTTAGTAGAAAACACTGTTAGCTGTAGTACTGTTGGAGTACTGTTGTTTATGTACAAAGTACCAGCCAGCACCATAAACCTGTATATCACCAAGCTGCAACTGTTGGAGACACAGCTTTGTGAGAAAATACACAGACATACACTTAAAATCCCTCTTAATTTTAATTACTCATTTATTAACCTGTATTTAACCAGAAAAACCCCCAGTGAGAGCACAGATCTCTTTTGCAAGGACCTTCTTGCTGTGAGACAACAGTGCTAACCGCTAACCCATCGTGCCGCCAAATACTCATATAGTACCTCGTTTATCGTAGGTGTTAGGGACCATGCCCACCCGCGATAAGTGAAAAACCACCAAGTAGGAATAGTAGTCCCACTATTAAACCTACGTCATTTTAACAACATACACGTCGCTACACCATTTTACTTACCCACCCCTGCAGAACAGGAGCGGCTCGGTTCGTTTCAGTCCGAATCTGTTCCGTTTCTGCAGACGTACCCTGCAGCATTCCACAATCAATGTTCTAAACTCATAATCATATTAATTTTAACAACATACCTATACTACATTTTACTTACAAGCATGCCGCCACTCGGAGGTCCTCATCAGCCGATTGAAAGAGGTAAAAAGAAGTCCTGCTAAGCTTCAGACGGACAACCAGATCATCAGCAGTACACCTGCTGACATGCCAGTTCAAAGAGGTAAAAAAAAAAAAAAAGTCCCGTAAAGCTCCAGATGGATCACTGGATCATCGGCCGCGTCCCGCTCAGCGCTCGTCATGGGCTGGTTGAAAGAAATTTTTAAAAAAGTCCTGATGAGCTCCGGACCTTCAGCCATGCACATTTGCTCGGAGGTCCACGTCTGGACTGGAAGTCTGGTTCTGCTCCAGGTGCACGGATCAGATCAAAACGTTACTGTGTCTCTGGGTTTTGTTTTTTTTTTTTTCAGCAGAAGGAAATGGGACTTCTGGACGGGGACCCTGTTGCCCTCTGGGAAATGTGGTCAGTATGAACGGGAATACAGTGGAGGTTTTTAGAGAGAAAACTACAAAATGGCGGCACCTGTCCAAAATATTGTATTTTTTTGTTAACTTTTTACTGTACAGTACTGGATCCAGTACTGTCCCAATCACGTGAGTGATATTAATACATTTTTAGAAATTGCCCAATATTATATATTCTACAAACCGCAAAGTAGCGAGGGACTACTGTACTTAAAACAAGTTTGTTTATGTATGCATCTGCAAATAAACCGCACCATTCCTATGAATAATATACAATTTATTTGTCGTAAATTAGAGCCTAATCATGTTTGATCATATTTAGGTTTCAGGGGTTGTCCAACCTGTTCAAAGTTGTTTCACATCTCCCGCACTTTCTGGCTCACGTAACTAAAATGAGAAGTGTTCAAGACAAGACCCAGACGCCTGTGACTACATGGAGGTGAAAAGATGCTTTGTAAATTCTTTGAACGAGCTCCAAATTCTTCCAACAAGAGCCCAAAGTGTGATTTGGAAACTCCTTCCCCTTCTAGAGTCAGTAAGCGCTGTGGCCACGAATGCAACGCTGAATGCATTAGCACTGCTGCAGAAAATGAGCAGGTAACAAGAAAAGTTAAAAAGTTACATTTAAGACAATGACTGTATGATTGTTTATGATCTTTAATAGTTTTTTTTTTGTATTGCTACTTCCTAAGAAAATAATTATTGATGAGGTGTTATTGGTTGTGCTTCAAATCTGGCACGAAGATCAGTAAAAAAGCAAGAATTTATTTTATTTTTTTACGTACTGATGGATCAATGTGTCTTTTAAAATAAAAACTGGTAATCAAAATGTATGAGCTGCCACATGTGTTTGTTTAGCTACGTAAAGAGCCGAAGTGACTGAGCAGAGGTTGTCAGTGGAAGAGGTGTTTGGAATAGAATGGTCTGACAGCTTTTATTTGTATTTACGCTCAGATGTCTTGAGTAAAGTGTACCTGTACATACCTGGAGAGCTACTGGAGTCAACTCTCAAACTGCACCATTAGATTTAGGTCAGCACAACCTTTTCTTTCTTTTACTTTAATGAGTAGATACATAAAATGTTTTCTGAAATGTTTTATTGCTGAAGTTCTCCACTGACTCCTTTGATGGTTCAGCAGCTGGTGTTGGGCAGGTGGATGTGCACCTGTTTTCAAGGCCAAAGTGCAGCATCCTCTGCAACCAGCAGCTGCTATTTGGCGCCATCATGTGGTCACTTTGAGTAATGCAGGCACTTCCATCATAATGAAGCTCTTTCTGCACAGATTGACTTTTTGAGGTCCTGTCAATTACTGTTTTTATTTATTTATTTATTTATTTTTTCACATTAACATGCACTTGAACATTTAAGCAAAACATCTCAAATTCAAACCTTGGGTCAGCACGGTCATAATAACCCACAAAACACTGAACTACATTTTATTTAAATTTCCATCTAAAAGTAAATCTGCACTGAAGTAAAACTGAACAACTTTGAACAATTTTAAAAATACTAACTTAGGTAATGTTTTTCCCCATGCTACTTTATAATACAGTAATGGTGACAATTAAAAATTAATTTAAAAAAAAACTGAAATAGCACCATGATCTTTTATACTTGTATAAAAGTTTTCTCTGACAAACAGCTTTTCTTGTTGTTGACTTTAGTTTGGTGTCATTTATTTAATTGAATGACAGAAGTTTGAAGAAACAAGACATTTTGGCAATTTAACAATCTATTCATTTAACAACAGGGCCTCGGTAGCATGTGGAAAAACCATATACAGCCACAACAGCCTGGCACCTCCTCCTCATGCTGCTCAGCAGCTTGGTCACGCACTGAACTTGGATTAATCTGAGTCACTTATTATAGGATTCAATTCACTTGAGCCAGTCCCTCCATCTACTCTGTCACCAACCCCACCCCATAAGCAATGTTTATTCTATAATTCCACAAATAAAAAAATAAATAAATAAAAACTTAGCAATGATGGGACAAAACAAAAGAAGCAAAAATGTGTTTATTAGATATAAATAAGTTAAACAAAATGCTATATTAAATTAATGTTAAGTAACGTGTATTTTCTGCTGGTTTTTCTGTGAGTTAACTGAAATCAGCGACCCAGCTCATGTTGATGTTTTTTCTGTGAGGTTTTAACTCGCTGACCAAAAGACACGCAGCATCAGAGCTAAATGAGACATTGAGTGAGTCCTGACTCAGTGCGATGATTCGGATCTTTAACCCGGGTGAGTCCGTGTATCTCTGTGGCGATATAGGATTTCCACTAGTTACTCATTAATATTACTTTTTTAAGACGCCTGCAAAGTTACCACTCAGCTGAGCGCAGCTTCCTGTCAGTGACCCGTCAGAGAAAAGAACAACTTGTTCACTAAACTTTTGGAAGAATATAGTTTTCCACAACAAACTCAAGAAGAGCTTAACTTGAAGGAACAAACAATCCACTGGTTTAGAGGTGATATCCTACAACCACGTCTCTGCAGGTGAGCTGAAAGCTGACACTGTTGCCATGGTGAGAAGCAAAGGTTGATGGGAGTTTGTGAGGCATGCAGCTGGGTTGAGCCTCGTCTCTTTTGACGTTTTCTTCTTTGAACTCTTCCATGGTGATTTGACTTCACCCCACTGTGTAATAAGAACAGGAGCTGCTCAGTGAAATGTAAAATATTGATGGAAGGACAGGCTGAACACTCTGAGGAGTTTGGGCCTTCTGATCGATGAGCTGCCAGCATCCAAACCACGGAGCGCAGCACTGGTGAGTCCTCTCTGTCCACCAGCCGCTTCTTTTCTGGAACGAAAGCGTCTGAATGTGGAGCACCGTCACGCTTGACGCCTAAACTGGGTCAGTTGCAGTTATTTCTACCTCAGCGTGTCCTCATTGCTCACTAAGATGGACAGGACATGTCCATTCTGAGGACTGAAGACAGTTCAAATGAGAATTTAATCAATTAAAGCCAACCAGTTACTAAACGAGGTCTTTTATCATCCGAGCCGGAGAGTTTTAAATGTTTGATAGAAGCTGTTTGTCTGTACAAAGATGTTTGTTTTCATCTCTTTGTTTCATTTAAAAGGAATGGCTTTTATTTAAATTTCTTTTCGTTGGTTTGTGTCGTTTATTGTTTAATTTCAGCTGTTTTTAGTCATTCTTACTTTTCTTAAACTGTTATGTCTGTGGTCGTTAAGATCTGTTTTTCAAAATGAGGGCCGCGGTCCCCAGGAAGGCCGCCAGGGGGCGCCAGAAAGCTGGAGACACGAAGATAAAAAAAATAATAAAAATACAGTACAGTAGTAATAATTGTCCACTAGTGCAATCTGTATCTGTCATTTCCAGATAAACACGCTTGAGAGAGAGTTTAGAATTATTCAGTTTTGTTCTTCTGGTCAACAGTTTGTTGAAAAGTGTTGTTTTTTTTCAGTGGGAATATAATTCATTGTTTAAAACATGTTAGTTAATGACGTTTTTTTATGCTCAGCAGCTGTAATAATTAATTGACTATCGTGAATGAACATTCTAAAAGTTTGTTTCTTTACATATTTTGTAGCATTGTGAGTTTGTGAGGGGTGCCTCAGCCAGAAGCTAATTGGGGCCATGGCATGGAAAAGTTTGGGAACCCCTAGTTTAGATGATTTATATTCTCTATCATTAGTTCTCTATCACACCAGTTTGATTAAAACAAATGCTTCTACTTACTGACTGTGCTGTTTCATGTAATCCTCCTTCAGATTTACAGAGCCCCCCTCCTCCTGGAGGAGGAGGTGATGAGCGGGCAGAGGGAGGCCTGACAGACCACCTTGTTGTCCAGGAGCTGTGGTTCATCGTAACAATGGCCGCCGTTGCTCTGCTCCTGCTGGCCGTGTTGCTAGGAGTCATGCTTCACAAAGTATGAGATCATCTGTTTCTGCTGCACCTTGTTGAAAACTTTTATGTTTTATCGTGATTTATTATTATTTTGTCTTTGGTGTGGAAACTGTTCAACGACCAGTTAAGATCTGGATTAATCTGTACCAGTGGATCAACATAGCTGAAAACAAGCCTCCTGACCTGGCCTCTGTTCTTTTGTTGTGGGAAAAAAAATAACTTTTAATGATGTCGTTGAAGCACTGGATGCTAAGGATTATTGTGCTGCACTTTTCTTAGACCTGTCTGAAGCTTTTGACACTGTGGATCATAACATCTTGTGTCATAAGCTCTCAGAAATTGGTTTCTCAGAATCAGAGCCAGCCTGAGGCATAAGCATCATAAGCGGCTGCTTAGGGCCCCCAAGCCACTAGGGGGCCCCCTAAGTGGAATTGAATTAATTTTGTGTTAAAAAAAAAATTAGTAATGATTTTTATTCGGGTCTTCTTAGAAAGCCCACATTGTTTATATGTGGTTAGTTTGCTTGCTGAGCTAAGTTCTCTTTGATTGTAGCTTGTTTTGTTTCTGAATTTCATGAATTCTACGTTTTTTAATGCACCACAGCCGTTCTGACGCACGGTTCTGTGTAAAGTTCACTGCTGCCTGTGGTAAAGTCGTTTTCTCTCCCAACATGGATATATTTTTGTTTTTTGAGCACCTGTTGTTGGGTTTCCTGGTTTCCTGCTGTGTGTAGATGACAGTCTATTGATGTTATATAATTTAGTCTGGATATTAACATCATGTTAATGTATATTTTAGTCATGCAGAAGTTAAGTTGCATGTAGTGTGCTGTTAAAGCTAATTCATACATTCAACCTTTATTTAGGCAGAGCCAAGTCATGCTCTCCTTTCATTCAACCTTTATTTAGGCAGGTTAATCTCATTGAGCCTCGAGGACTCATTTACAAGAGAGACCTTGTGCCCCATGTGAGATTTTTGTTTATTTTATATAATATGTATATTATACTTTATATTGCTTTATTATTGAATATAGTTCTTTGCCACCTTAGTTATCACAATATGATTGCCATGCCTATAGTAATACGTTAATAGATTTTTTGTATTATTTCAGAAACACAACAAATAAATCAACTTGCCACCCTAAACTAATTAATTTCCTGGAGAACGCTAACCCCTCTGCTTTTTAATTCTATTACCCACATCAAAGTTCATGCTCATTAATCCAGGTAAAGTAATCCAACAGTGTTCGGTCAGGTCATCTGGACAGTTCCTTATGTTCATCTCTCAACAACAACAAAAAAAGGAACTGTCCAGATGACCTGACTGAACATTGTTAGCTCTATTACACACAATTCCATTGTAAAGTTGTGATTTTTTAAAAACAATAATATATGTGTAGGTAGGTAGGTGTGTGTGTGTGTGTGTGTGTGTGTGTGTGTGTGTGCGTGCGCGCGCACGCGTCATCAAATCATTTTCTATACATGCAGAAAAAAAATGGTCCTGGGGCCCCCAAACAGGGCTGTCAGAGAATGAATTTATGTTAGGTGGGTGAATGATCTGATCATCTGTTGATTGCAGTCATCCACATTATTAATAGAAATAGAGCACTCCAAACCAAATTTCACTTAGGGCCCTATGGAGTCTTGGGCCGGCCCTGCTCAGATCACATCATTGGTTGGTTTTCTAACTATCTTTCAGATCTGAGGCAATCTGTTCAACACAATGGTACTTCCTCCAGTTATTTAACAGTCAACAATGTTGTACCACAAGGCTCAGTCATATGACCAACCCTCTTTACAATCTACATAGGTAATGTAGGTCAGAGCATCCCTGATGAATCCTTACATTTCTATGCTGATGACACAGTTGTTTATTGTCGAGCTAAAACAGTTGTTAAGGTTTTCCAGCTTTTACAATCCACTTTCGACTTCATCCAGTCAGATTTGTTCCGTCACAAACTTGTCCTAAACGCCAACAAAACCAAAGGGATGATGTTTTCAAACAGGATGTCAGTCCCAGCAGTTCTTCTTCTGACGTTATCATTTAATTAGCTGAAGTGGTCTCCAGTTGCAAGTAGAGTACTTGGATTTGCACCTGAATGACAACCTCAGCTGGGGCAACAACACTTCCCAAAAAAGAAAGCTCATCAGTGACTACTTCCTCAGCCGGCTGAGGTGAGCTGGTCTGGGAAGCTCAGTCCTCACCTCCTTGTACAGGTGTGCAGTGGAGAGCATCCTGTGCTCCAGCATCAACGTGTGGCATGGAGGCTGCACAGCTGCAGAAAGAAA